>VICI01000690.1:0-32130 GCA_019593645.1 Akabosia matsudoensis
CAAAACGTAAAAAGAAAAATTTGACCCTTGACCCCGGCCCTCAAGGTCAACCAATTTGGCTCAAAATCAATAGGGATCTTCCTTAGGGTCCAAAGTATCCTTCTGACAAGTTTGGTGGAAATCGGCCAAACGGTACGGCCTGTAGAGCGCGGACGGACAGACGGACAGACAGACAGACAGACGGACAGACAGACAGACAAACTCATCGATATCATTACTTGCTGAACATAGTTCAGCTACGTAATAATGCCTCATAATCACATAATGATAATGATAAAACAAAGTGCTCGATGTTGCACAATCGAAGTGCTACACAATGCTTTCACTACTTTCAACTTTGCAAATGTGTACAACCGCACTTTGGTTTTTTGTAGCATGATTTACAAAAGGAATAGAACACTTTTTCACGGCATAAAACTCTGAATCAGTCAGACATCAAGCTAATAATATACTATCATCCCTCCATACACTGTAGTCCATAGCTCGTTTAGTGCCAAAGCTCATGTTATTCGTCAACACACTTAATTGTGTATTCAGTTCATACTTTCCTATAAAATACTCACTTTTGACGATCATGAGTTCCTAAAGATGTCTAAGTCTGACAATTTTAGAGTAAAGTTGCGTTTCCGTTTTACCAATATTCTATTCCTTTATGTTTCGTAAGAGCAGTGGTTTATTTTGATCATTCAATCTGAATCAAAACAAAAATTCGTCTCACTTCATTCAAGTTTCTGCATGCAATCTCGTAACGCAAAGAAATATGGAACAATCAATTGATCATGTATTTTAATTGTCTTGTTTTCTGTCTGACAATACAGAAATTTATTCATTTTCTTTTCCAGGATCCCATAGCTGTACTGTACATTACCTGGCTTTACGATATCTACTTATTTACCTCCAAGGTTATTATATATGTAGCCTCTAGACTTTGAACGCCGTTGAAAGACATAGAAAAAGGACATAAAGTTCTTCTTGCTGGAGGCGACGTTTTGATTATAAATAGCGTTTTTACGATCTTCAGCTCTTCTTTGCACTGCTTTTGTTACGTCTTTGTAAGCCTCACTAGATTATATACCAACCTGAGACTTTTATGATAAAAGAACAAACTTCCATGGGCATGCACAACTCGAATATTCAAAAGATCCCTCTCGCTCACAGGAGTATGCCTAAAACAAAAAAAATATCGTGTATTCCGTCGTTCTTTTCTTCTTTCCAGTGTTTCAAAAATTTTGCATTTTTTGTGTTGTCATCATATTACAACTTCATGGTCAAACACGTAACGTCAGCGTTAGGCGCGCACACACCATCGTCCATTTAATTTGATATTTTAGACACGAAGAAAATCATATATTTAAACATGTCATACAACATGCACAGAGTATATAATTTGTATCCGCGTGAGTATAATCCAGAGTTTACTGGAGGGTTCACTTGTTTTCCAATCAAAACCATTTTAGTATTAAATAATTGACCTTAACCTCACAACGTCTGTTTTACTGCGGCCATCCATAACGTACATACTGTGTCGTGTACATGAACCTCGAGTAGGGTATGACGTGATTGTATGCTCTGGGAAATAATATGAATATTTACTTTATATTTCAGGACTGGACTTAAAAGAGAAGGTTACAGCAGTAGCCAAGGCAAATTGTGTAACTCTTAGCAGATGTACAGTATTTTCGTAAAGTTGATCATCACGTTGTTGGACTGACCTCAAAGGAATAATGAGATTCCATCAGGCGAAATGAAACTTTTTTGAAAAAGGTTTATAAAGCCCAGCAAGAGCTCCCTTTGCAATCGACGATGTGGCCAGGAGAGTCGAGTAGTACTTCATAGTAAGTATGGTTTCTTCTTATTATCACGTTTGTAACGTTTTATGGATTAAGAAAATCCTTCTGTCTTATTCGTTTCATTTTTTTCATCTTACAATAATAGCTCTTTAAGTATGCATGACTAGCTGAGTGAGACCGTAGATTTGTGTAAGGAAGATGATGATGACGTGAGAAAAACATGTTCACTCAAGAGTACAATTTTTTTTCCTGTGCACTGCACATCTTCCACCTAACGACATATTATATTGTTGCCTGATGTTTTACCAAGTTCTTAGAACTTTTTAGAGGATGTGTGACTTGATTTCCACGCTTAGATAGTATCGTACTCATATTATCATCATCTTTCGTAGGCATGATCTAACAAAATACTTTATTGCACTGCCTAACACGGCTAAGTAATATTCAATTTTTATAGGCGTTTAAGATGGCTTGATGGAATAATTTTATTATTACTTACATAGCTGATGAACTTGAAAATTTCTGCATGAGATCATCCATGTATCACGACTACCAGCATATAGCGCATATAACGTTATACAATATAGTAGGTTCTTATATTGTAAAAAATAAAAATATAAGGCATGAATTTTTTACTGTTGCAGAAAATCGTAGAGAACATTGATATTGTTTTATCGTCGTAAGATTTAGAACTTATAAGGCAGCAAGACCTACCGGAAGCATTCCCGTCGGTACATCGTAATAAACTTCAATATATGCACCCATTGCACACTACCAAACAACAACGACGTGTGTGTTTGACTGATAGAGTTGGACTTGTTTGTTCCTGAATTATACTGAAAACATAAATACACAATAAATTTAACAAGTGGTTGGCCATGGAAAATTGAATACTCACATAATTTGTAATAATTTTCAGCGATTCCAGCCGTATTCAGACACGATAATTCTGGATAGGTTTGCAACCATGATCTTTCTATCTGAAGGCATCAAGTTTTTGTCCAACTTCAACTTGAAAGATTTCATATGGGTCGAAAACCAACAAGTCGTAGCCAAACCTGGCATATTCTCCATTTTCGACTCCGAAGTTAAGCACCAACTAGACTCATATAATAGTATATAGGCACTCCTCTCCAGTAAGGGAAGGGACGTTGGACGTTCTAATTTCCCGAACGCGTGTACAACTCCGATTCCGTCCTGGAGAATAAGGCAATGCAAATGGTGGACCGGATACCAAGGTTGTTGCTGCTCCTTGTTATTTAAAACTTGACGGAATGTTTATCTTTTGAAGTCTGAGACGCAGAGTACCTTCGTTCCATCTTCCATTCCCCCAATTTTATCTTTCAGAGAACTACCAAATACCATTTTGACGTACGCATTAGTATTACTAGTACAGTTAATCTGAGCATATGAATGAGATACCTTGATCATGATAAATTTCGTGCTGGGATCTTTTTTGAAGAAAATATATTTTCTCCGTATTATGGTCTACGTAAGATCAATACGAGAATAAAGTAAGTGAATGTGGCGAATATGGTTATTCATTTTAGGTTCTTTACTTTTCATAACTGTTGCTCTTATCCTAACTTGTTCACCGACTGCGATTGTAGAACTTATGCTCCATTGCGATCAAAATGCATTTTTTGAGGGGATTTATAAGCTGTGCATTTTGAGGAAAAACATTTTTAGACGGAATAATGGTTCTTCAATCGCAGCGCCAGTCACTGAACAAGTTTATAATAAGACCAACATTTGCTCTCAGAAATGATGCATCGTTGCGAATCCTATCTGGTCTTCTAGGGGCCATTTTTAGGTGTCTGCGACGCATTCCAACTTTATAATAAAAGTAACACATAAATCGTTGAAATACATTTTCTTGTTACATTAAATTTGTACACTCGTGAATCGTTATATTTACAATTACAATTAGATAAATAATACAATACGTGACTCACAGATTATTGAGCATGCATGGTAAGCGCTACTAAATAAATTACGTCTTTCAAAAAACTAAAGTTCTACTATAAGCACACTATCTAAAGTATCTCCATCTTCACTTCACATTTTAGCGTAAAAATCCACCTTGACACGCTTCAAAAACTGATTAAGATGATAATATTATCATTATCATGATGCTGTTTGAAAGATTTTTTTTTGTTGACGAATTACTCTGAATGGATTGTACTTTTTATGAAGTTATGTAACCTATGTTCTAGGTAAATAACTTTTGGCTTGATATCGTAAAATCTGCAAACAACTTATTGTCAGTCGCTGCGCTAGAGCGTCATAGTCCAAAACTGAATGCTACATACGTTTTCGTTTATCTAAGACATAATAATTTACATTGTGACCATTGGGTTCATCAATGAAGTAGTTTACGATATTATATACATAACTACAGTGCATACAATTACCAATAGCCCAGGTTTTTCCACTTTTACTTATCTTATTTTGCAACAGTCTTCACTAACAGATCATTATTTTTATACCATACTTTTCCATTGTTGACGGGAGAATATCTGTAATGGGGAAAACATATCGTCATTTAATCAATGGAGCTAAACTAAAACTTACTAGCTAGTTACATTGATTTGAATTCCTTTCAAACAAGTAATTATTTTTGCTTTTCCAAACATGATAGTAGGGGTAAACTCGATGTAATGACAACTATGAGAAAGAACAATAGTTCCGAGTATATTCGCGAAACAAACATGGGAATTTTTAAAAAAATCGCTGGTGGCGGCACATACTTCAAAGGGGTTGTAAGTCGAAGCTAAAAAGGTGCCGGGCTGTAAGTTTCAGCATCCTCAGAAAATCACAATGGTAAAATTCAAAGTATTTCTGTTCAGTTTGACTTCGTCCGTATTCCTTGTAGTGGTATTTGGATATTATGCCTATGAAAGCAATGAGGTGATGAATATACTGCATCGCATTATGACGACTGCGCACATCAGTATTCCTCCGAGTTCTTGTTTTCCCATTATTAGTAAGTTAAACGAAAGAATGACGTTTGCTGCCATGGTACTGATTGCAGAAACTGATGCACGAGCGAATCGTAGAGGACAATAGTGGCGAAAAAAATCAGCAAAAATTCTTCCCATGGACGATTTTAGAGCATTAACTAGAAGTATGCAACTGCAACCTGTTGTTTTTTATCTCGTTGTAAGTACAGGAATGACTTGATCATGCTGAATGCCCTGTCCAGAGGGTGGCGGCATATTCATACCCGCGCACGTTCATTTCGCAATGGCTATTCATACCACGGTCCCTTCAAAACTCACCTTAACAAAAAATTACATTATTTGAGATTGCCATTAATGTTGTAAAAGTAGCATGTCAAATAATTCACAATCCTCTATTATATTCTCCCGTCTTAAAGTGATGTTTATATACCTTATTCTTCATTCTGTCTTATCAAGCTATGCCATTACTATTTTTATTTAACACAATAAAAGAAAAATTGAAGTACTCTATCTCTGGCAACCAGTGTATAATGGCAGTGATAATAAAAAAGTATCTCTGGAACCCCCTTATTTTCAGTTTTCTCTTGAATGAAACATGGCAGGGGGAGCTCCACAGGCAATGTAAAAAGAGACCACGAGATCTACAGGAATGCTGGTGATCTATTGTTGAAGGCTGTGAAAATCGAAATTTGGTTGAATCCTACAGCCATAGCATATAATCTTGTACTTTGATTTCATAGTAGTAAAACGACAAGCTATGAAAAGGCATCCTTCCGGTTTTATTATTATTTTCAATTATAAGTGTTCTAAATGTAGCATAAAAATTAATGCTTCTTGAACCGATAAATCATGTTCTTGAAAACGTGTGTGTATCAACTCATAATGACTAAAAACTTAAATGCTGTATTCAGTTCTCTCATTTTTTTTCTCAGCATGAATAGGCCGTTGCATGAAGAGCTTGGTATGAACGGGTCGTGGTATGAAGAGCCCTTTGTATAAATGGACCGTGGTATGAAGAGGCTTTTGTGGGAGTAGCCATCTCGGTATGAACAGGCCTAGACTCTATCCAGATGCTGGTATTATAAGCTTTTTTAAGTCCTGCTTGCAATGCATACGTTGATGAATTGTATTTTTGAAAGCATCTCAGTAATACTTCTGAGGGCAAGCCATTTGTCACGACTAAAACTAGAATTTTAGGTATTTACTTTTGCGTTCTTCTGGAAGTCACCAGAGATCGGGCAGTGAAAGATAATGTAATATTGATACGATACAAACTAAAAAGTACGTTCCGGGCGACAGTTGTCATATTTCAGAAAGATGTATTGTTTTTATCACCGTCCAGGATAATTACAAGCAGTTGTGAGTTTAAGATAAAAGTAATATTTATTTATAATTTCTACTTATACCACGGGCAATTTCAAAGTTAGGAATGATTGGCATAAACCAGCTTTCTGCGATTCTGCACACAATTTTATGTGAGTGAGTGAGCAGATTTCGGTTTACGATAAACATACATCTTGTCGATGGACTGCTTGGGGATAACTATAACCTCTAGGGCTGCGCCGAGTCCACCAATTACCCGGACTCGCCGGGCCCGGGTATTTTTAAATTTTCAGCGACCCGGCCGGGTAGACTCGCCGGGTACTCGATAAATTAATTTTTGAAGGAAATACGACCGGAACACCGTGTTACATCAGTTTTTTCACATAATTTGTTTGTGAAAAAGCTAACGAATAACTTTACTGCTATTTTACTGCTTCAAGTCAGTCAGAAAACGATCAGTCATCCCCGATCCTCGTACTTGTAGTCCAGAATACGCAGATTATGTTCTGGGAATACCAAGCGGCTAGCATTTACGCTAAACACTAGTAACAGGACTTGAAAAATGCAAGTTAAATTTGCTACTTGCTTATTCTAAAGAATCTTTTCTCTGAGTCCTCTCTGGTTTTGAAATGTCAAGGAGTATTGTATCCTTCAGGTATAAGTTCACTTCTCCATCATGAACTCCTCACACAATCGCAGGTCGCAAGCTAGTTTCTTGACGAGAATTACTCAGAACAAGCATTTAAAATATGTGGTACTGATATAAAAATTATTGTTTACACGCCTCAGCGCTTGCAATCGTTTATTTTTTGCTCTAAATATTTTTTTCTTTCATAAAAGTGAAAGTATTCAATACTCGGCGAGTCCCGGGTAGCGGGCCTCGATACCCGGGGCTCTCCGAGTACGTAGAAAAGGCCCGAACCCGGCAGAGTACCGAGTCCATACCCGGTGCCCGGCGCAGCCCTAATAACCTCTTTAATAATTTACGGCACTTGCTTGACGCATGAGCCCACAGTTTTCAATTGGGTGTGTACTGTAGAATGACTTGAAAAGTAAAGGATAAAACAGCATTACTCTTTAGCAAAGTCTTGTTTCAGCAATGTCTAACGAGCAACAAGTTCGCAAAAAATTTACATTCTAATACTAAGTTCATATTAGCTCTTGAAGATGTTCTTGTTTTGAAGAAAAGCGCCAGAGAAAAATAATTGTACCGAAAGAGATAGGGAAAACGTTCATCAATCCATGGTTTACCCATATCATCCAAACGCTCCTATGCATCAACTGAATTGGTCCATGATAAATTGTTATCCTACCTTAAACACAGCTGCATTTCCAGTTGCAAAATAGATAGTGAGTTCATTCACTGCAAAATCGGCTACCACGTTCACCGAGCCTTACACACTAGCTGCAAATAAAAAAAAGACAAAGAAAGAGTTTTTTCTCTGAAACCGGCATTTCTGATTTCTTCCTAAATACATCATTCGTCGCACAATTTCTTATGCACCAATCAATATTCGCATATAAATCCGTCTTGGCTAGAGAAAATTTGAATTTTGTATTAATGTATGATTACAGACTGGGATTTTTTATAAGATGCAGATTTTCCGCTTCAAGATATGAGTATTACGTCAGATGACAAAGCACCTGTTTGATAACTGTTTGCTTATTGGCTGAGTCAAATGTGAAATGTCAATGAAAGGCTCATAAACAAACAGCTATTTCATGTCAGGTATTGATATTTTTTTTGCCACAAAAAAATAGATTTTCACCTATTTAAAAAAGAAAAAAGTTATCAAACTGACGATCCTCTTATAATTTTACTGATTGAGTTTTTCACCAAAACATGAAACACACACGAACAGGAAAGAGCATACACATTTTTGGGGCCCGTAGCCGTAGGTGGACAAACGTTGTAAGAGACTCGGATGCGTGTGGAGATTCTCATTTAGTTATACATATACTCATATGTAGTGTGTTCTTGATGATTAAATTATGAAGGTGGTTCCTCGGTTTCATAACCTAAGATGTTAGGTGTTGCAAAATATTCGCATCGCAACCTAATTGATAGTAGCAACAGGCCGTATTTGATTTTAGTCACAACGTCGTGCAGGTAAAACACCGAGTTTTGTGCATGTTTTTGCTGTGTGTTCCCATATGTATTATATTTAATGCGTGGGACGAGCATGATTAATGGTAATGACTGATTACGATATGACGAAAAATTTAGCAAACATGGGTTAAACATGAGGACTGCTTAACAGAAATACAGCTATGCTGGGTCGGTTATCTACATGAGTGAGGTCAAATACATCGGGTCTTTCATTCGTTTATTACTTGCTTCAAAACTGTAGTACTCCGATGAGAGACGTTTATAAATGTATTCGTCATCTTTTGATAAAATTTCTGAAAGAATTCATTTAACTTTGAAGTAGCTTGACTTGATTGATTTGCTTAGCAATTCAGTAAAACTAGAACAAAGTTTTTGTTAAAAAAACTCTACTTTTCACAAACGAAATTGGAAGTGGGACTTCCCAGTATTAAAATGGTTACGGTGTACGGTTTTCGAATCAAATAAGGACATAGCGGGCAATCGTGAATAGAGTATTTCTTCGCTTCAATATTAAGGAACAGAGATTCAACTATGCCTGAAAAAACTATAATTGACTAGCTGGATAGTTAGATTTAATTGATGCTGAACATCAAGAAGACACGAAAATGAATCAATACTTGCGTTTTCCCTTCCTCCGATAAAAATCCCTTTTAAAGTCCATTCGAGTGATTGCTTGGTTGGTACATTTTAAGAATTAATAGTAATAAAATGTCATGGTCACCGTCAGAATAAGACGACATTCAAATGAAACCATGAAAGAACTTGTATCAGTCTGGAACGACAAGATTAGGTCATCGCACATTTTATTGCAACGCAAAGGGGAAAAAATTAGTCAGATTTTAATTTTTTACGTATCACATCATTTTTCTCGCATTTGCACTAGTAAGAGTTCGACACTAACCGTTTTGTAATCATGGCACCTGAGGCGGCGAGACAGTTTGCTTTGAATCATAATAACTGTCTAAAAGTAATACCAGGAAAGAATTAACGCATTGTGGTTTTAATCTAACTGCTTGTAAAATCTTAGTCATTCACTGCTAAGTATTCATTCTGAGCTACCTGCTGTTTTCTCAAATCACTTTAACATCTACTAAGTTGTCATTTCCTTTCCGTATTGCTGTTATCGTTCCGTGTCACCATTTTCTGCTCAGTTCAGGTTGTTTTTTCGCTTTGATAGATTCATACCTCAGGATATATACCGTCACCATTGAGATGGATGATGATGAATACTTAAACAAGTATGATTTTTCATGGTTTTTCCCATCTTTTATTAGCAAGTATTTTAGAAGATAGGTTCCTACTCTAACTTACTTCCAGGTTCTTTCGCACTGAGCGCTTCTGGATAAAATTCTCAAAATTTTGTGAAACAAGCTTAATAGATTTATTTCTTGTTTTTTTTGCAGTGATAGCCTTTTAGAAAACATTTTATTTTTAAATTTGTTTCTCTTGTACGATATTCTTTCATAGCGTTTAGTTAGCACTTGCGAGAGCATTTAATCACCGCCTTTTTTCTTTCTTTTCGATATGCTATTATTTTATATGGAAAACGACAGAAAGATCAAAAGATATAACAAACTGTTCCATATAATGAAATCCTAAATATTGCAACTCATTCTAACACCCCCACACGCCAATCACGATTTCCTATTTTCCTTTTCCTTTGTCACAAATTCAACATGAATAGCAGTGACAATTGAAAATTTCGAAGTTATGATCTAAGGTACGGAATCTAAAACCGTCTCATTGGGATAAAATTCATGGAAGGTAGTTAAAAAATCATTTTTGGTTGATGTTTTTAGATTTTACACTCTGAAATTTACAAGACCAACAAATTCAACGTACATTGTTTGTAAAGGAATTGAAGCTGATGGTAACTTCTTGATGATGCTGTCTTACCGGCCATTTTTCCGTATAAATACATTCCTGTGGTACGCATTTGAAACCCTTTCACAAGTCCGCATAAAATTTTGTGTAATTCTGCTTGAAAATAGATGACGAGCTCATGTTTTTCGCTATCAATACTGCTTCTTAAAATACCCAATTAATGTATTCAGGGAGTTAGCATACACGTTAATTGTTCACTTTCGTTGTCAAGTGCAACCAGAAGCCTTAAAAACCTTTTTCCTCAAATAATGTAGCAGTAGTAGTTTGAACTGTCGAAAATAGAATTTGAAGTCCATGCTACATATTGCGTATCGAATTGGCAATGAAAGCCAGGCAAGGTTCTATTTCATGGTCAGTTTACTTATTGCCTTGCTTAAAAGCTAAAAAACTCTTCATGTTTTGTGACTAGACACATTGAACCGATGAGAGTGGAAAATTATGACTAATAGGCATGATTTAGACCTTTGCCATTTCAGTTAGTATGATTTTAGACAATTTTGCACAAAAATTTCAATGAACAGCAAAATGTGCACACTTGAAAAGATCCACAGGCACAATATTAGAGTAAATCAATCAGTTCATGCCATGTTTCCGGTTGCTTGGTTAGGAATAATAGGCACTGTTAGTGATTGGTGTAACTTTCACGATGGACATGTTAGACGACAAATGACACCAACTCGTGCCATCTTAAACTATTATACATTAAGGAAATTCTTCCTTTTGGCTTTTGTGAACAACTGCACACAAGTTTTTTCATGGTGAATCTAGTTAAGTGAAAACATATTTTGCAGTTCTGATCAATTCCAGTTCGCGATGGCATTGACAGTTGAAATATTGCCAGTTGATTGAAATGTCAAATAAATTGAAACTCTCGTAATTAAAATGGCACGCATGGCTGTATAGAAAGTGTTTATTACACAGTTTCAATAAACAGCTTCCATATTACAGGCAATCAAATTTTGCTTGCATGATAGAAGCCCATATTGTACGTTTTCACGACGGGGAAAAATTTCATCTGATAAGGATTCGATAGCAGTTGATTTTTTTCAATGGTCAAGGATTTCGTTGTCAAGCATCACGAATGAAAAAAAAGTAAGCTACGGTCTTTCTCTTTCTGCTCTTCTCACAGGGAAAAGTAAATAAGCTACTCCTCCCATTTACTTAATTTTTCCGGTAACAGACCCATCCTGTAGTTGAGAAACATTGTTACCCGATGATGATGGCGTGATGAATGTTTGTCATGCGATTGATTTTAACATATAAAAATGAAGGATGACTGTTATTATTCCCGTACATGAACCTAGAGTAACTATAGTAAGATTGTAAATAGCAAGTCCGGACTGCATGCTAGTTGTAATTACTCGAGGTAGTTTATTACGCCACGCATTATTTTATGAGGGTGATTATCTGCTTTGAATATCTTGTTTGAGTACTTAAATCAAAAGTCAATGAGCGCTCGAACATGAATCAGTGTTTGCACTCTATAAATTCGGTTTGTTGGTTCGTCATAAAAATGTATAAAACTGTACTATCTAGGAAGGCCAAAAAGGGAATTAAAATAGCAAGTGTTTGAAAAGGCAATGTTTGGAATTAGTGCTAACGAGTGATGCATTTGTGGATACGCAGACATGCTCTAAAGGGTAATCCTTGTCAGTAAAATGTAATGCACGTAGGTACAACTGCTGTTCTTGCAAAGCAGGATATTTGCTGATCATACTAAAGAAAATTTCAGAATGAAGGTTGTTTTAGGTTTTCAATAACAGTACAACACTGTGAAAAGTGTATGAAATTGGTTTCATTAATAAACTAAATAAAAATTAGGCCGTAGAGTTGGTGGCACCAACGAAGCTGTCTTAAAAAATTTGGTTGAGTCTACTATCGCACATCAATCAATCGACAGTAAGTTATACACTGCCCTCGACTTATGTAGCTGTATAGTGGTGATTTTGATTAAATTAGCGTAAAAATACTCCTACGTGTAATCATTATTCGGAAGTTGAGCGTGGAAAACTTGTTACATTCGTAATTTTAAGTTAAAATAGTGGAATCGGAACCTACGATCACGTTTCGTTTTAACCATCACATCTATAGTTTCAAATCGTTTTGTTGTCCATCTGCCTACATTGCATTGCGAGGTCGAATCAATCGGTTTCGCTCAAACGCTCACTCTTGTGTTTACTCCCAAAATTGTTGAAGACATCTAACATATGCAACCGAGGTAATGTCCCCGCATTGTAAGCCTGGTGAAAAATGTAGCGGAAGACATCGACAAGTGAAATAACTTGGCATGCTTTCTAGCTGTATATGTGTCTGCTTATGCGACAAGTGACAAACGTCATGTTCATTGATGTTATCTGATTTATGCACACTCTCATCTACTTTATCGTTGAGTGCTCTGCTTTTCACACAGGAAATCATAATTTGAAAAAGTGCGGTCTGTTGATTGTTAATTACTTCAAAATCAAGCTTTTCATGAGTGCTCTGTCGTTAGAAGCTCGCATGTACCATCATTATAATGCGTGACCTAAATCAATTAATGATTAACCAACTAAATAGTGATTCGTACGTTTTTGTTTGGCCATACCTGTTATTTGAGTACGATCATTTCAAAGCATACGCAAATGTCAATGAGGCGAATGATCAGACAGTTTTTGGCACATGACAGTTGAAATTAGATAAGCACCGACTCTTAATAAAGTCGAAGTGGTTGTTATGTCAATTTGAAACAAATCTGCGATATGTTATGCTACGCCGAAGTTGGATTTTTCTTCAGTGGCGTGAGGAACCGGAAGCCATGCAATTTTCAGGTGAAGCGTCCCACGGGAAAACAAAAAAAATGTAGAAACACAAGTGTCGCTGTGCATATCTACATGGTGTTTTTGTGCTTTTCCATTTACTTCTAGACGTATATATAGACCTTAATGCGAGTTTGTAGAAAATCCGTCATTCATTAAACTACCTCATATATATGTATCGTAGGTTTTTATGAAAAGATTGTGACACGCATCGAAAGTTGTCACAGCAAAAATAACCACATGCGTACCTTGTACCTATCTTATATTCATTGATACTTCCTTAGGTAAATTCATTGAGTTAAGCAACAGTATCGTATAATGAGTCAGTGAAAAAGGACAGTGTCGGAGGTCAAAAAAAGATCACAAGACGCGAAAATGTTACTTACCTATTTATTATTGAAGCTTCAACGATTTTAGAGGAAATCTAACTTGATTTATTAACACAGCTCGTGACGTTTCGGCTTCTTACAGTAAGCCTTCATCAGAAAAACAAGAATGGGCAGAAAATGTAGAATAATTGAATTACTTATTTATGTATAGCTTTTAAAGGAAAGCTTCCACCATCAAACAAAGAGGATAGAAGGTCGGCCAATACTATATGCTAACACTAACATCAGTACTGACTACGATAAGATTTATAAGTTCAAACTTTCATAAGTTCCATAAATTGTCACTGGACAGATCACTTTAGCAAATGCGTCTTTTATGATGCAGTTTTCTAGATGTTCACGACGTCAACAGTGAAGTTTTGGGTGAGTGTTTGTCAGGACCTTTTTATACATTAAACATAAACTGTACGGGTATGCGGTAATTTGAATAATGACCCGCACACAATTTTTGTAAGGGCATACTTACCAACTATCTGAGTTGTACTAGGTAGCCATACGTTGACTAACATTGATCACAGGATTCAATTTGATTTAAAAAACATGACAGATCTAATTACCTTGTAGATGAGGCTTCAACGATTTTAATGTCCATCCTTCACAACGTAGTTGCTCTAATTCATTTCATGTGATTGTTAAAAGACAAAGGAAAGTATATACCAGAATTGATTGCTTTGAGCAGAAGACGTCAAAACGAATCTGCCAAAGATAGAACGGTGAGTGAAAACGCAAATGGAAGAAGCAGTTTTAAGAGGAGGTTAGCAGAGCTCCAACCACCGGAAGTACCGGTGTGGTACATATTTATCTATAGTTTAGTTTTTTATTACAACAGTAGAAGGTTATTCAGATCAGCCCACGAATGTCGATGTCGAAACACGGAATCATCATACCGGTGCATCTTTTCTACTTCCGGACTGAAAACAAATTACTACGCGGAAATTATTATTATTATTATACAGAGACAAATTAAGTAAGACCCAGCAGAGCTGTTTCAACATTATTTAGGGTTATGGATGGTTTGGTACTAGTAAACGATACTACTGCATGGTCTTCTCTGACTCACTTGTCGAATTTGCATACATGTCGCACGAAAATCACGACCATTTGGAGTTCACACAAGGATTTAAATGCAGCTGAAAGCGATCATATCAAAACGCTTATAAGTGTGGTTATAAGCAATATTTCAGTTCCTTGGCCATTGTGCGTTCTAAATTCTCCAATTATGCAAGGATAAAAAAACGAGACACCTTATTCAGGTAGTCTTTATCAATTTCGATAGGCTGAGACGATTGTTATGTGATACATTCCTCACGAATTATTTGTGACTGTCGATTCTTGAAAAGCAAATCATAATATGTTCACTTGACTCCTAACATCCAGTTATATAGTATCATAAGCATCATTCAATATCAAGGTCAGCTTGGGTCCATTACATGCCAAACGTTCAAATACAACGTCTTACTAAATGGAGCCAATTTGCATTTCGCAGCAATAAGTTTTCTTGAATACAAACCCAGAGTCCAGAGCAATCTTCTAACAAGAAATTAGGGAAGATAAATATTCATATAATAGCGATTTACCCATAAATCACCAAAAGAGTAAACAAATGCATAATTCACTAAAAAATATTGCCTTAGGCGTCACCTATGCCATTGGTATATATCACTGTACATGTCTGTAAAGTACGGTCACTCATCGATCAATCAGCAATTCTTCCTATCTGAAGGCGTGACACCATTTATACCGTATTTTAACCATTTATAGCCGAGATTGTGTCCACTTATACCAGACCTCCTATTACAGCCATGATTTCAAATATACCCCCATTTATGTAATATCTCAGTTAAAAATATGATTAATTTAAGGTGGTTTAGCGTCAAAACTGGCCATTACTTTTAGAAAAGATTATGGTTGCATTGAGTCTTTTCTGATGGCAAAACGTAAACTGTTGCACAAACCATACGCAACCGAAACTACTTTAATCGACCAAATAAATATTATCTGGAGCCAATTATAGCTTGGGATATGATAAGAATATATTCGGTATGCTTAGTTGCCTGCAAGGGCTAGGCAAAATACGAAGTATGATTTTTCAGTTATAATAACAGTTTACGAAAGTCATAATATGCCATTTTTTCTGGTTAACTTTACATTAGTACTATTATTATAATCATTTCATCTACCAAATTAATGTCATTTAAAAATGGAGCGTATGGCTAAACCTTGATGGATACGACAACGTGACTTAACCATTCCTTATAGAATTTTTTTGTCCGTTTCTGTCAACATTTCAAGTAATAGCTACCTCTTGACATTCAACATTGAGGCGTTTTATATTATTGCCACTGAACTCTTCCTCATAACTTCTGGTTTTTTTCTTATGTTGAAAGGAGGATAAACATGAACACCAGCTAACATTTGTCATTTGTGAACTCTACCAGCTAACTGTGACATTCTTCATTATTATTATTATTATTACATCATACAGCTCAGGTACTGCCTTTACATTTTCCATAAAAATATTTAAACCTGTACGCAAATTATAAAAATAAAAATCATCCTATAGAGTAAGTGTAGGCATCATAAAGTCTATGTTTACTCCTGATGAAGTTAAGACTGTATGACGTGATTATTAAATCCTCTCCATTGGGTAGTCAGAGCATAACTTACTGTTACCATAACAGTTCCATATCTACAGCGTTAAATTTGTAGTTTTTAGCATAAAAGTATAGAATGGAGAAAAATTGGTACATTTTTTAACAAACTTATCGGCAGAATGCTGCATTTGATTGGATTTCTCTTTATTTTCAAATTTTTTTTTATGCTGCTGCTGCTGCTACATCATGGAATATTTTTTATTATCACAAACTAATTAAAAAGTATTCAGCAGCAGAGTTAGGGGAGAGGTTTTAACCGAAGAGCAGCCTATCAGGAGCTAACACGAATTCTTACCTTATTGTAGTCCTTTGCTTGCATGTCCATGTGAAAAGTCCTAGGTTTTATGATGTCGCACAGTCTCGTAAACAATTGATAATAAAATGGAATTTAATTTCAAAAGAAGTTCATATTTCTGCTGTATGTGTTGTTGATGTAGGCAAAATGAACATTACTTTCTCATCCCGCATTCATTGACTAATAGTACAATTTATAATTGTGTCAACAACATCACATATCACTAACAGCGCAAGCACAAGCTTGCAACACGTTGCGTCCCTTTTTTGAGCCGCCAGTCCTGTGGAATCGCAAACAATGTAGTCTTTTGTGAAACTCGAAAGCCTACTTAAGTAAACAAGCTGAGAGGCGATATTGGCAACGATAAGAAGGGAAAAGGGATTAGGATTTGAATACATGATCGATTATCTTTTGGCAGAGAAGCATGCATCATGCACGGTAAATATTTTACAATTATACAGGCGCTGATGAAAGTGCATCTTCATGCTCATCCTGCAGGTTCTTCGGCACTCTACACACGACTTAGCTCATCTCGTAAACACTTGCTTACTTGGTGTGGCTGGTAAAATGATTTATGTAATAGGGAGAGGTAGATAGGCATTCAAGAAGTTTATGCTAAAATATGCGTACAAAAATGTGTCCATTTTATTGCATTATGCAACTCATACGCAGATATTTAGTTAAATAGTCAAGTAGCACGCATGAACGCGCAAATTCTTTACCCCTAAGGATATGAGTACTTATTTCAATCTAGACGACAATATTTTTGATGAGTACCATTGTAGTACAATGTTACCAGCTTTTTATATGCGTATGCAATACGAGTTACTTGTTATACAATCGCCTGTTTTTCTTTTTTATCTTAAATCTGATATGTTGTAGTTGCACAATTCAATAAAAATTGGGAAAGTCAAGATGAATCGATGAGACTAAGTGGGTTCGGTCGAACCGTTTCCTCAACTGCTACGAAGACTTACACTGGGACTTTACGTCACGGAATTCTTTTTTCTACTTTGGTTCGACCCCAAACGTTCACGGTAGGTGGTCAACTTCTGACAAAATAGGCAATAAGACTACCTACAGAATCTTTGAGGCCACAACACCAGAAGCAATAAAATGATATAATCCCAATTTGGTCTCTTAGTCGTTCACATAGTATTGGTTTTTTCCTTTAAAGTCGACACTTTCGTTTTCTTGTGATACATTGATTGATACCAACAAGTGAACCACACGTATTATCTTTAGCTATTAAACGGTATAAGTTCAGGGTTTAATATATGATACAATTTTTGATTGCTAGATAGAGTTTACTTGATAGAGGAACAAAAATGAGAAATGTTGGTGTGCAAATTCGCTTGACACATGCTAATTCACGATCTTCACCCAATGCTCCAACCAACTTTTACTTTCGAGCTTAAAATTAGACACACTGGCATTCTTATCTGTTTAATTTTATTCATTTTGTATGTGAAACTTTTGCTTTTATCATTATGCAGAAGATAGCTGGCAATCAGCTTGATACATCTCTCATTTGATCCTGAAAAGATTGTGTTGTATCAAGATGACACTCCTAATTTACGAATTTCAGTTGCTCACCCGATTGTTCCACTCGCACTCACGTACTCACAATAAAATTGCATCTTGACGCTCGAGTGTTCATTTCTGTAGGTCTCATTGTGCCATACTTTCCATCATGAATAAGATTGGGCCTTTTTTCCGTTGGTCACCTATCGTTTAGAAATTCAAAACACAATTCGATCTTTGCTTCTCTGTTCTTTGTTTTATCTTGAGGCAACAGGCCGCGGAATTTTGTCTCGTAGCATCAAGACGAGGCTAAAAACAATGCGTTTCTGCAGTGATTGGCCCAAGTTAGTATTACTGGCTTCAAAAACTGCCTCAACAAAGTAAAAACCGCACGCTCTTGTATTGGAAATATTGATTAGACAATGTGGTTGGAAACGCACAACAACGGATTGGTTAAAAGTGTGCGAAATTCTGAAAAATCATTAAAATATTTACATTGAATTGCTGAGCTATACTATTATGAAGTACGAGGGATGTGTGTCTCATCATTTTGTAAGGTGTGATTGAAACAAGTTATCGGATAGGAATTCAATTCAGAAATGGATCTTCTATAATTTGAGTTACTGTCAAAAAGATGATTATGAAGCAGTCGATTGATGCTAAACACGATACTCCTACGCATTTTGTCCTATCACAAAACATTTAAAATTGTTACGCATTACATGACATATTTTCAATTACTCCAAACCGTACGATTGCATGGTCAAGTCTCTTGTATCCGATATAGCTTATATTTAAACCTGCATGTAAGAAAAATGTCATAAAGACTTTCCGCTAAAAGGTTATGAGTGTGTCAAGAGGATCACACAGGGTAAAACTTAAGTAGATGAAGTTGTCTAGTCAAAACTACTATGAAATTGATACATAAATAGTTTTTCCAGCTCATATTCATTCACGGTATGTTTTGTTTTTTACTAGATGATTTTTCACCTCTATCTCCGAACTCGCTTAATTTCATTTGGAAAAGGTTGACGTTTTAGCCCATCCAACTATACCAACAGATACAAATTTATATGCTGGAGTGAACTGATCCAACTGCTGCTCCCTGGAAGGAAAAAATTTTCTCATCGCCGCACAGGTAAATTACCAGTGGTTTAAATGATGCATGTTAAAATTCAGGATGAATCATAACCCGTGTCTGACGCACAGCAGTTTCTGATGTTTTTTAAACTGAACACGCATGTCTTCACACTGAAAAAAATTTCTATACACATAGCAAAGCCACTCAAGTGTCAATATAGTCGCATTTTGGACGAATTTTATAATATCGATTATTTCGATGAAAAAATACGTAGATTGCGTTAAAACAATATATTTTAGCTCTGTTACGAATAAAATAGGATTGCAAAATGGCTACATTATTCTCCGAAGTAACCAGTGCATATCATGAAAGGGACTGAAATTTGATTTGTTTACCCAAACTTGAAAAAAATGTGTGAATTTGAGGTACAATAATTACATATTACCTTAAATAACAAGTTGCACGCATTTCCTTCGGTGTTTTTGAGAGCGGTAGTCTTGAGGAAACTCCCTTTTTCTAATTGCCATATACCAATTTCTCATTCTCCTCTGTACGTGTAGTCATGCCTGTCATATTTCAGGGAAAGGCCTGCTCCACTTTTCCACGTGATGTTAGGAAAGTAGATTAAGTAGCTAATCAAGAATACTGAGGATTCCTACAAAAATGCAGAAATTTTTCTTTGAAGCCATACGTGTCCCTCAAGGCAAATATGTCACAAGTGAGCGCAGTGTAAAGCACCATATTGTAGCCGGGGCTATGAGACACAAAATAAAATTTGGTAGGGAAAAATGACAGTTAAGAACAAAATAATAGCATCAACCAGAGACAAGTTTTTAAATAAAGTTTGGTTTGTATAAGTGTAAGTAAGTCAAAATATGACGATAATTTGAATACTCAAAAAAATTGCATTGATAGATGCATCTTGTAAGTTAATTTGGAAATTCAAGTGTTAGGGAGCTGTAAATGGAATACCGGCTGTAATTCGAGAACCACCCGTGACAAATTGTAGAATATTTCCAAGAGGTAGACTATAGTAAAGTGGAGGCTTAACCATGAGCCATGTTATAATCTGGTTCTTTACGGTAACTGTATTTGTGTACCGATACAGTGGCTCATCTTCCTGCCTAAATCTCAGGCTTAACAGGCTTCTGTCTTGCATAATATATTGGATAAACAATATCGTCCTTTTTACTCATTCAACTGCCATCCTAAATGTTTTGCTTTGTTAATCAGGAAATTCGTGGCTTGATTCTTAATGTCATTTACGATTGCAGAGAAACGTGAAAGTGGCGTATATGGAGCATTTATTTACATTGAACAATCGGCGTTTCTGAAAACTTCAGATGTACATTTTTTTAATAATGATACATCGCAAAAATGATAAGGAATGGTTTTCATTATTTCCTGAATAACATTTTCTGTAAGCTACTGCAACTCAAAAGCAGCATATCTAAACATATATCCCAGATTTTAATGCTACAATTATCAAGACGTTTTGGGATAACTAACCAGCATTTTGTAACCAAAACTCAGAGCTACTCGTGCGCATCATTATCCTGTCACACAAGATTTCTAAAATTACAAAACATATAACTGACAAATTTTCACAGTGAAACTAAAATAGACAATAAAATAGTTATACTATCTTAACCATAATTGCAATTTACTCGATTAATAGAAAAAAGAGGACTGAAATAATCAGCTATTTCATCATATTTTATTGCAATTATGAAAGAATGAAGCTTTATGTCTACTTGAAGAACATTTGACAACTCAATGAACAAGTAAAAGCGACAATGCAATGTCGACTTCTTTTGCCGGACACCTTTCTGAAGCATCTGCATAGTATTTAGTAAAGATAACTTAGACTAGCCCGGTGTTAGCACAATTTCAAGAAAAACAGCACCATCAACAGTCTATTTGAACATAATTACCTGCAAATTTCGCTGTTACAAAAGTAGAAACAGATACATGTAGTAATTCATATGAAATGGCCCGCAAAGAATAACGCAGATGAACATTTAAATTTGTTAGCCGTCAGTGTTGTCTCCCACAACGAAGATAAGGAAAGTTAACTTTACACTACTGCTTTGTCTTTTTTCGCCAAATATTCAAGCAGGACTGCTGTTCTCCAAATTCACTCATCTCCTATGATAAGCTTGGTGATAATAAGGATATTTCGTATCGCCCCATTATTATCACGCCATCAGAAGCGATTACAAGATTGAAGATATATTAAGCAAGCCCACTTGTGTTTTCTTTAAAAAATGCTTAGAAAAATATTAGTTGGAGCATTAAAAGACAAGCATCAAGGGTTATAAACCTATCTTGTCAAAGGATATAATGTGAGGGTAGAGTCTGGGAATGATGACGAAGCCACCACCACCACCTCTGTCACACAAGCTAGAGAAGACAGAGATAACATGTCACAGTCACTTTATAATTCATTTGGATCCATTAATGTATCACATACATTGTACTTCGCATTAGACGTAAGTATTTTTCATGTCTATCTTATGGGAAATGAAACCAGAAGCTCAAGTCTAATGGTCGCAATATGATATGTTGGTAAATTAGTGGTGTTGTAATTATGCCTAATTACGTGCATCACATACATAACACCCTAGATTGGAAGTTCGGTTGCAGTTGAAACTAAGTTGATGTGTGCATCAAAAACTTCGTGGTTATTGTTTGTGACAAGGGTTTTGGAACTTCTTAATGGCTAGGAAAAAACGTATTGTGGCTGATATGACAATTAACTACATTACTTTAAAAAAATGCTTAAATACAAAGGCTAATTAAGGAATCACCAATACCAGAAGAGAGTGATTTTCCTTGTCGCAAAGAAATTTGAATTGAATGTTGCATACACTAGTTATGCACGTGAATTTCGAACGATTTTAGATATTCTATAACTTCAGCTACGTCGTAAAGTAGCCGTGTAATATTGAATACATAAAAAATGTTGGAACATTTGCCTTGAACTTGTTTTAACGGATTGTGCGAACAGGATTAGACATTGTTTATTTTTTACAATCGCAGCAGACCGATAATATACTTTGTCACTTTTATTGTGCGAATCAAGCTAGTAAACTACACTTGCTTATTGACAGTTAACAACCAGCTTTAATGCAGTCTAGAAATGCAACAAAATATTACAAGTGTTAGGAAAGGATGTATTATTGACAACTACATATATGAGACATTTTGTGTCCTCTAGCCTAGTTCACACCCGTACACACTCTACCTGCATCTCGGTTAGGAATCTGGCTTGCATTCTCTATCAACCATTTTGTAAATCCGATTCAAGTAAAGTGACAAATAGGTTTGGGTCATTAGCTTGAGGGATGCATACCTGTTTAGGATTGTGGGAAAAATCTACAATGAGCAGAACTTACTGTCTAAAAGAAAATATGAAATAGCTGTTTGCCAAACCATTAAAATAGCAAAAAATATTAACACATTTCTTTGGACATGCTATCTTGTTTTAGCTTCTGTACTTTATAGCAATTAAAGTGCACACATTTTCGTTGCCGCCAAACATTTCAATGAAAAATTACGGAAAGTGCACTTACGAAGCTGTCAGGGTTGTTTAGTACATAAGGTAAGCATGTAAAGAACTTTTCGGTGCGTCATCAGATTTTGCATGGCTTATTCAGTGCGATCTTATCACTGTCATGAGATTTCACTCGCAGGGTTTGTCAATCGCAACATTAGGCGCATATACAATCTTTCAAAATTTCCGGGGAAATCAATGAGCAGCACTTGCAGAAAGAATTGAATGCCTTAGCTAATAGTAACAGTCAATGCAGTATGGTTCTTTAAAATTTTTAAGTTGTCATAATGTTTATTTAATTTATTCCCTGAACGATCATAAGATTGTAGAGAGTTTGTAACGAGAGTTTCATAAAATAAACAATACACGCTCACTTGATTTTTGGGGAAAGAAGATGGTGTCTGCGTTAGCGCCGTTACATGATCTACAATGAATTTACGTCTTTCAAAAAGTGAAATGATATTTCTAACACGAGTGACTGAGTACGCATATAATTATATAATGGCAGGAGTAGCATTAATGCTTGTCAGAATTGCAATTATTTCCGACAACGCCAAAAATAGACGTGAAAGGTATTTTAAGTTTCTAAAGGTAGACACCGCAGCGTAAAACTCCATTTCAATTGTCACACTCCTTACGCAGAGACGTAAATATCACCATTAGTAATTTGAAACCAAATGACGGTCAATAATTTATACATCTGAATGACCTTCATTTATTAAGGTTTTGATTGCAAGGACTATAATAATAAATATACTACATTCTTATTCCACGCCTTTTGAAAAGTACAAGTATTGGGATCAAAGTTACACGTGTGTATACAGTTTTGCATTTGAAGATTTTACACTCGTTTCCGGTCCCCATACTCCGGTGCCTGCACCTTCACGCAAGTGTCCAGCAGATGCGCGACCTGTCTGCTCACTATTACTGTTGAAGTAAACCAACAGATTCTTCTGTTTGGTCATGGGCTGTTAGATGCGTTCGTTTAGTTTCGGTCGCAATACAACCAGAGCGTACAACCGGTTTCGATTTATTGTTTGAGCTTCGTTGACCATTCATCAATTAGTCAAAGACTTGCGCATACTTGTTGCAGTTTCCTTAATGCAGACATTTCTCCTCTACCGAACGGGTGATGGGATTCATGCAGGTTTTTTTGCGTGCATTCTGCATTTTTCAATGCTGTTCTTGGTGCTTTAAAAACTCAGCAGCCGGAAAGTTGTTTCAATGTAAGTTTAAGTGGGAAAGGGTACATAACTGTGAACTTCCTTCTACTTTCCGCCCACTACTGTACTCGCACATACTGCTTCTGTTTATTTCTCATATATGAATCCCGGGGTATACGGGTAGCTTCGTGCAAGCAATGAATAGTTTTTTTTCTTCAAAACCATTCTTTTGCAACCATTTGCTTCAAGTTGATTTGTTCTAAAGCGGAAACGATATTATAAAAATAAAGCATGCCGTCTATTGTTACTACAGTCAGACGTCCTGGGGGTCCGGGGTTCCTTCAAATGGATATTGGGAATGGATGGATCCCTCCAGATCCATGATTTGAGTGAACAATTCGCAACATTACTAATAGTTGTTGCACAATCTATTTATTTAATTTTAATATATTCTATACTATAAATGGCAAATTCCGAACCAATCCCGGCAGTTTATCGAGCTAGTATCAAAACTATACTAACCTGGCATTCGTAAATATTTCATCTCTAGAAGTACGTGCTATAAGTAACTTAGGTATTATTAACGTATGAAATATGCATCAATGTATAGAGAGACACTTAATTTCTTTCAATATGGCACTAACAGCAAAAAGTAAACGGCTTTCTATATCGTTAAGTGATCGTGGGAGGAAGAGAGCGAGAGCGAAGGAAAAAGGAAAAGGAGTAGAATAGTTTCTTAAACAAAATTATGTTGCTTGCGAGGTAAACAAAAGAAGAAATTCATATATTGCAAGCAGTTGTCATAATACTAAGCAATACTGAGTTTACAGACCTCCCTTGCAGGATTTATAACAGTACATAAGAAACTAGTAGTTTTAATTAATAAAATATAATACATCACATCATTTTAAACTGTTGCAAAGACTAGACTAGAGCTAAGTTTAAATCTAATGTCCACATTTATAGAAGGTGGATAGGATTTGTTCGAATGTACCAAATGAGATACCTAAGCTCTTCGATTCATATTTTCAAAAAACCTTTGTTTGCGTTTTACTTGCAAGCCTGAGAAGATATATATTCAAATCAAGTGCACATGCCCAGACAAGGTTGTTCAAAAGTGTTTACTTGTAAATGATGGTAAGAAAGTAGACTGCTTCATTAAGTCTTCACATTTCTGCATGGTTTTTAGAAAGAGTGCAGAATGTTATGAACAAGGAATAGTACAATAAGTATCAAGGAACTCAACTATAAACTGCACCAAAATGACGTCTTCAAACCTAAATTGCACTACTAATGTATACTCAAAACATATATTTTTGCTATGGTTAACATACACACAGCACACATACCCAACTTAAAAAATCAACGCCCTCTTTCGTATTAAAGTTTATGTGTATCAGTAGAGAATTGAGGAAACAATAAAAATATTATGCCATATCAATATTTGCTACCCCAAATATTTTGTTAAAGTTTCAGAAGTTAGTTTCATGTGATACTTTCGCTACTTCGGAGTATCGGTTGTGAAAGGTGTAAGCGCTTCCTTTTCTTGGTTATAAGCTACGTACTTTAGTATTCGCCAACGATTTTTTACATTACTCCTTGTAAGTGCTATAAGCACTTATCAGCAGCAAAAAATTAATACTGCCTGGTAATAAGGGATGCAATTATTCTTGTAAAACACTGGTCTAGAATAGTGCCTGCCTTTTCGCGAGCAGTGAGAAAGGTTCACGCATTGTCAAGCAAAGTGATATAAAGCGTACAAGGGAGGAAATTTCTGTACATGCAAATAAGTTTTCTACAATAACAACGGTGGTAACAACAAGCACCCTTGAACATAACAATAGTATGACAGCAGAGAGGCGACTTTCCTGATGGCTTGGAGTAATAGTTTGTGTTGAATTTCAAACGTTTAAGAAGCACAATGAAAATTTTTCAAGGTAATCGGCTTGATTTTATATCGTAAATCGTAATTTGTTGTCCTTGGTGAGATTTCACAATAAATTTTATGTACCAGTTTTAACGGGTTTAGTGTGCAATCGTGGTGAAAAAACAAAGTTGGATGCTGCTTCGCATCCGGAAAGTAGTAATTGTCATGATGTCAAGTGAGCAATTTCATAGTTCAGTTTAAATATTCGTGATTATCCTGGTTGTGCTTTCAATGAGAACTTTACTGAAACACAAATTCTTTACAAAAACAAGTGAATTACAAAGGATAATTGGATGATTGGACTTATCGTTATTAAAAACTATGGTTGTTTTGTAGCTTCTTTTTGAGCTGTGAAAGATAACGTTATCTGACAGCGTCGTCGCCCAGAGTGTGTTTTATGTGATTATGAGGAAAAATGCGTTTTAAATTGTACCCTACCAGTGAAGTTATCTTCAATTTGCAGAAACAAAGAAACGCCAAGTTCATTTAGTGAGTGAAAATAGTTTTCAGAAACTTTATTGTATTGTGATGTTCTTCTTTGTATATAAATTGGGGTTCTCCTATTCTAGCAACCTGGCGAGGCCGCATTGAATATCTGTTGACCCTATATGATGTCATTTGGTAAAATTCATGAAACTTGCTGACTTCACTTCCAAACTATACCTCATTTAGTCATCCTACCTGCTTACCATCATCTTTTTCTTTAAATCACATTCATATCGAATGCTAACAAATATACTTAAATTGTATTTAAATTCTAGTCGTAATATAAATTTATACGTAAGATTTATGCCCCCTTGAGCAAACACTGGTGAATATTTTGAAACTATTGGTTAGAAAGCCTGAATGCGTATTGTAAATTTGCATTACGTCACCAAACAATGAACCAAATGAATTCAATTAAAAGCCAGCCGTCGAAGCTGATTCATCATTGCTTTCAAATCCGTCGTCATCCGTAGAAGTGGGTTGTGTTTTAAAACTTAGTAACTGTGAACAGAGAATTGAATCCCTCATTCCAGCTAATGCTTTATGTTTTATGCTTGTAGCTGCATGATTATATTTACTACTTTTGAAGTCAAAGCAGAACGCGATCTAATGGCTTTGTCGTATTTGCGTTAGTCAGCAATGGACGGCCACCCGTGATTACCAAAAAACAATTCGGTTCGTATAAGAGTAGAAAAAAATGTTCATGTGTAGTGAACTTTTGAGTATATTGTCATCTTGGAGATTCAACTTGAATTCTTCTATACATATATGTAAGTGATAAGTATCATAAATGGAGATTATATTATTTTGAATTATAAGGAGTGTCATTTGTGCTTAGCTGATGCATAATTATTATTAGTGCTGGTTCAACAGTATGGATTAAAAGTTACACGAGGAGCTATAATAGTTTTATTTACACGTTTAATGTAAAATTCCATCATTTGACGTAAAAATCGCATGTGAGCTCGTACGCAACAAAACAAGGCAATAAAATAACAAATGTACGATGCTGAGACTATAATGCATAATAAGTTTGTTAAAGGTAGGTAAGCTTATATGCGCGACAAAAATGATGATTAGGTACACAAGTGAATGCGATGTGATGTTTGTCCTGTAGAGTAGAGCGGTGGTGGATGAATCATCGTCGTCATCAACCTTCTATCCTTAAACTTTACATGCTTATCAAAGAGCATTCGTATTACTCGCTTTTCTTGGTATGTGTCTTTGATGACATACTCGAATGCGGCTTAGTGCTTTACTAGAAGCTGTAGATATTGATTGTCACCGTCTTATACCCTCACACTCAAAGTTATTTAATGTTTTTTATCATTTACCACAGTCGTCTGGCTGTTGTTTCTAAATTGACGGATCACGAACGCTGGTGATGTTTACCTCATCCAGCTTTGTTTGCATATCTCTTGTGAAAGTTGTATTTAGTTCACGTTCTCCATTAAAGTTTCTTCTTGCAGCGCAGCGGCTCAGTTTCTCTACAACTGAATCAAGAGCATGTTCCAGGAGTAGGACTAGGCCGTAGCGTCTTAAGAATATGCGTGCATGTCAGTTCTTTTACAAAGTGTCATAGATTCATTTTACGAATCAGAAGGAAACCTAGGTAATATTTGCTGATTGATTTAATACTACTTTAGATAGTGATGGTTTATGGCGTCTTCAAGGTGATAAAGTTTGGGAGAAATACGATAGCATCGAATTTCGGCCCGGAAACAAACAATGGTGTTGTCAAGTGTTTCATGTTGATACGATTTCGTGGAATATGTGAGGTTGGCGTTATAGTTTATTCAAAAGAATGAAAATGTTGTTTTCTAACTAAATCAATAGTTAATAAGAAGATACAAATATTCAATTGTCTTTTACTGACTACGAATTACAAGCATCGTTTCAACTGTCTAGTGTGACAATTCACTCAGAAATTGTACTTCCTGCATCGTTTTCCTTGTGTAGAATATAAAAATAGGAACTGGACATCACCTGCAAATGTCAAAATAAGTAAATCAACGCCAAGTTCTATACAAACATGCAAAAATGTGTCGTGCGGTAGGCTTCAGTGTCATGCCTTCAAATATCTGTTTGTATGGGCCAGGGATATACCGATTTACTGCGACATGGTTCGTTTTCCATGATTTGCTATCTATTTTTATCTATCCTTTTCTGATCTACTTTATCTATGCCCGTATCAATCAGAAGTGTAAATATTTACCTAGTTAAATGCCAGAGATACAGGGAAACAATCATTTTCCTGCATGTCATCACGACGTTACTAAAAATGCTCTTTAAAAACCTATAGTTAATAAACCACTAGTATGAGCAACTGGTTGTGTGGGAAGTTAGTAAAATCATGACGGATTTGTGTAGGGGTGTATGTGCTAATATGCAAAATGTTTAACGTCAGTTGGCAAAATTTTAGTTCATAAGTACTTCATATCTTCGATAAATCCTTGTTAGAAGCCCGCTATGTTGCCGCAAACTACTTAAAATACTCACTTTTGTCCTGAAAACTTTTTTTCTTCCTCATCAAACTACTAAGACTGACTATAACTTAGTATACAAATGAAAATGGCGTAGGAAGAGCACTCACCTACACCACTGAATCTCCCACTGGATGTGTATTAACAAACAGACAAGAGAAAATTCGAGTCATGAAGCTGATAGTGCAAAGTGACAGTTGGTCGTTGTTACCCAATTCGTCGATAATCTATCATATGCAAAAGTAGTTTGCACAGTCTCTAACCTTTCATTAGCTATTTGATACAAAATGTGAACACATCATGATTCATATCATGCTTCGTTTCCACCTAAAAGGTTACCCTTTCGGCACTGACACTAAAAGTCTATAGCTTTATAAAATTCTGATGATGTTAGTAGGCAAGCTGCTTTCATTTGTCTAAGGTAATAATGGCTGGTAATATATATCTAACAGCGCCAGATTCTACACAACAAATATCAGAGCAAACATGCTCCAGGATGCCAAATGATCTCTGAAGCCCTTCAAAAGCTTGTTATACTATTATAAGTGGCAGATCTCGGAGAGCTAGGGGTGGTGTAGTGTGCGAAAGCAAGTGTGGAAAAGGAAATTCGACAATAGTTAGCAATCCTAAGCTAAAGTGTAATTATAAGACGAATTATTTCATGCAGTTCCCTTGTTATGTGATGTGCTCGGTCAGTAGACCAAGGTGATGGTATGAAACTTCTTTTGTTGTCGGTATGCGAGCGGATTTAAATGGTTAATTAAAGATACAATTCTGTGAGCTACCACAAGGCACAACAACACAACATGTTTGATTATTAAAATATCTAGGCAATGAATATAAGAGTGTTCCATATTTTGACGCTGTCATCACGGTGATGCCACATCGTTATTATTATACCCTCTTGTCCTCGTTGCCATTCTTGTCTTTGCTAATTAACAAAAGAGCTGGCGTTTTCTTGGCAGATCAAGACTTCGAAACTGCTCACGAATAGTCGTTTTTGTCATTCTGACTCCTTGTACTTATTTTCATTGGAATGTATTGACGAAATGGTGATTTGCACAAAAATGTCACCTTTCTTAGATTGCTAAAATGCTATTAGTTTACACGTGATTGCTGTTGTCTCCAGCAAAAAGAACCCTTCTGCACATGTATTGTGCATCAAAAGTTCTTCACCAACCTAGTGATTTAGCGAAACATAATTGTTTTCTTGCATACGCTATATTTAGACCAATTATGGATTTTGAAAGCAAATACTATTTCATTTGAAAAACGAAAGGTTGCTCGGCCAATTATAAAATTGAGGTGATGTAGAAGCACTACTTTAAAGGTTTACTGTGAAGGTGACTTGTATTTTGTATTATGTACTTGACGATGTATAATGACTACATGTGACTTTAACTCGCTAAGAAAATTTAAACACTAGGCATCAAATTTACTTTCCGTGGAAGGGTGACATGACTTTTTTTCATTCTTTTTGCAATAAAAGCTTGAAAAGGCTCACTCAACGATGAATCCTCTGTGACAGTTACTTAGGAATTGCAGCAACGACAATCACATAAACACATTGTTGCAATCCATTGTTTGGCATCCCTTTTAACTTTCAAAGACCTCTTTATAGGTTCCCCTTAGTTACCAGATGCAGTGGAGCATATTCATTGGAATATTGCTCCTTGTGGTGATACAAGAAATATGGAGGGAGTTATTCAGAGAAACCAATTTTTCCAAAATATTTACTGAAAACAAGGCCACCAGCTCGCCATGAACTGGAAGGTACAATACACTACGATGCAAAAATGAGCTTCCGAGGCCTTAAACTGGATTTATACAGTAGGCGTTTTTGTTTATTTCTCGGCACACAGTCACAAAAAAACGCACATTGAGAAATGTAAACTATGGTCCCAAGCCTCCATAAAATTTGAAAAACATCCGACAATGTCTATTACCAGGTATGAAAGGAGGCTAAAGCACGTCGGAGCATTGTCTTTAGGTTAAGGCATACGCACATGTGAATAGACGCACAGCGCACGCACACTTTTACAACAAATTTTTTTAACAATGGCATGACGATTCTCTTGTTTTCTTGAAAGATGTCGTAATCAGAAAATAAACCTGACAATACCCACGACAAAAATTTTCATTGCCTTTTTCAATCAGCTAATTATAACCGTCTTTTATGTCTTATGTATAAAAAAATTATTACCGGTAGCAAGCTTGTTAGTGGCGGTTGCTAAAATTGGTTTTCCTTTGTAAGAAAGAAACCCTTACTTGTTGTGCAACAAATATTATCATTACTTTCTTATGATTGTTTCAGATATTTTACCTAATATTTTAGGATTACCTGATATCCATGCGATAGAATTCAGTTTTGGTCTAAATTTTATATGTTTATTCATTAGAATTTTGGTACTCTGCGTAGAAAATCTCAGAATAAACATAGAGGCACAAAGTTGTTCCTACCTAAATAACCGATATTACTATTTTATAATGGGTGTCATTTTCAATTTGAAAGTGCTAAACAACGTTATTTAACAATGCGAAGTTATCCCTTATTGGTTGATTGACTTCAAGGTGGCAAAATGTGTTAAACAAAACCTTAATAAAACCTGTTGAGTGAGATACAATACCATAATATATGAACTTGGCCTAGCTCCTTGGAACAGTGGTATATCTTAAGCCAGAGCTTTAATCCTGCTTCTATCCAATTTTGAACGTATTTTATTTGGAATTATAAAAGCTGTATAGAAATCAACGTAATCTTCATCTATTGACCGACTAGAGAACACAGGTGCTTCCCACGTCTTCTCTTATAATAAAAAATTACTAGCTTTGCCAAGAATAACATCTCCTTTCATCTTCAAAGTCCTAATGGCAGTACTACACTTTTATTAGTAGAATTTGTCCTAGAGATGATCACGTTTCGGACCACCACCACTTGTTGTGAGGTTCTCTTCAGCTACTTATTTGAACGAAATCGTTTAAAGTTTATGTCAATGGAAAACCTTGCATTGTAGAGATATAGTGTTTACAGTTTTTGGTAGTAAAATTATTAGAATTTCTTATACAAATTACAAAGTTTTACCGAGTTCTCAAAAACAAAGTTTTTGTTATGTTCCAAGTTAGTTGAATGGCAGCGACATAGATTATTGAGCTTATAAAAGCTGCGGGATGCCCCATGGGTGTTCCTATGTGTGTGTATTGGTCCAAATCACTGCAATTTCAATGTCACTTTCGTTTCGTCAATGTCAATATTATTTTCGTTTTCACTAAAAAAGTGAGATAATTTTCTGAATCCCGCTAGGAATTTTAAGTCTCCGAAAACCTGTCTCATGTTTCGATTTGATAATGTTTTTTATTATTTTACACCATAACTGCAATCGTAAGTTAGGCCGTAATTTTCTTTGAATTCGTTAATTACTGAATGCTTCTAAACATCAATTGGCACTTTTCAAATCACGGCTATCCTACCCAAACTAAATTCTTGCTCTAGTAAATAGTACATATCAATAAACAAAACTGCTAGAGTTAAAACAGAGACACAGCACTTGCTTGTCTCATTTTGTCTTGCATACTTTAATGCTCAGTCAGTACATAGTACTTATAACGCGCAGTGGGGTCCAGACGGCCATAACTGGCCGTCCCACGGCTGATTATGGCCGCGGCTAGTTATGGCCGTCGCACGGCTAGTTATGGCCGTCGAATTAATT
>VICI01000691.1:0-32110 GCA_019593645.1 Akabosia matsudoensis
TCCTTATCACATTTCTGCATACCATCCACAGGCAAACCTCACAGAAAGATTCAATGGCTTTATCAAGTCCATGATTATCTGCACTACCAACAGGTGCAAGGACTGGGACAGATATATCCCAGAGCTTTCGTTTGCACTTCGAACATGTATCAGTGATACAACTGGATACACACCTGCTTACATTAACTTCGGCAGGGAATTGAGAACACCATTCGATAATATTATGCAGATTGAAACGTCTCATATTAGCGATATTGGCAAATTAGGGAAACGGCTAGCAACGGTCCGTTCGGTTGTGCAGGATGAAGTAGAGAGAAGCACAGATAGGTATCTCCACTACTATAATCATAGAGCTGTTGTACGTTCATTTAAAAGCGGTGATCTTGTCTGGCTAAAGACCCATTTTCTCTCAGACGCTGCTAGAGGCATCACCGCTTCATTGTCAAAAAAACGAGAGGGTCCTTATCTGGTATCGAAAATTGTGTCCGATAAAGTGTATGATCTTGTGTCGGTTGACGGCAGTCGCCAAGTTACCAAAGTTCATATAAACGAACTAAGTCCGTTTCGGTCTCCTTCCGACAATGGAACGGGATCAACCCCAACGGCCACAGAGATCGGAGAAACACGATCAGGGCACCAGAAGGAGGCATCCAAAGGAATTCCCTTCATTTCCCATGATTCCATTCCCGATGTTCAGTCCAGGAATGATGGCAAATTTTATGCGACAGCAATACCCGAACCGGAAGAACAAGTCGCCCCGTGCTATAGCGAGAGCGCAGAGGCGAACGGAAATGTTCAAGAGAAAGCAGCAAGATCGGCAGCAAAACACTAACCTGTCTTCACCTAATGCTGCTGCTTCTACATATTCACAAAATACTGCAAAAGCTGCAGTATCTACATGCAAACTGTATGCTGAAAAACCCGATGTTCAGTCCAGGAATGATGGCAAATTTTATGCGACAGCAATACCCGAACCAGAAGAACAAGTCGCCCCGTGCCATAGCGAGAGCGCAGAGGCGAACGGAAATGTTCAAGAGAAAGCAGCAAGATCGGCAGCAAAACACTAACCTGTCTTCACCAAAAGCTGCTGCCTCTACTTATTCACAAAATACTGCAAAAGCTGCAGTATCTACATGCAAACTGTATGCTGAAAAATCAACTCAAACCGAGGCAACTCTTGTGTTTCCCGTTCCCTCGAGAAATGTTAATGCAGAAATTCTCAGGGAAGACAAAAAATTAAGTAAGTTAGCTTACGAAACCCGACTAAAAAGAGAAGCCGTAAATGAAATACTCGTTTCGAATGAAACGAAAGATTGTACTAAAATTGCTTCTCATTTTTCTCCAGGTGAACTTGGGGGTAGTAATTCTTTAACGGTTTCCCAAGATGCTGCGGATGCGTCCAGAAGGTTTCAGGACATGGCTATAGGTTCTAATGAATCTAATTCTGTAGTGTTTAGTGATATGGAAGAGGAATTGTTAAATGATCAGAATTAATTTGTTTAATTGTGAACTGTTTAGGCTAGTAATCCTTCTACGGTTTCCCAAGATGCTGTGGATGCGTCCAGAAGGTTTCAGGACATGGCTATAGGTTCTAATGAATCTAATTCTGTAGTGTTTAGTGATATGGAGGAGGAATTGTTAAATGATCAGAATTAATTTCTTTAATTGTGAACTGTTTTCAAAAACAATATATATTTGAATTCATGGTTTTCAAGATATTTTCTGATTTCAAGATTATGTTTGCTGTCTACATAGCGTAATATAAAAATGTTTTGTGAAGGATTTTTGTAAGAATGATATTTATGATTTCTTAGAATAAATAATAGTACGGGAGCCTTTTAGGAGGAGAGGGTTGTGAGGTCACATGAACCTATTCATGTATTTGTTTATGTGGAAATGAGGCTATGTAGAGTAAGAAGATAGAGCCATTTCTAGTTCCCATTGTTAGCCCTAACAATGGATGACACAAACATTCATCTGTCTATGCTAAATACCTGGCATATAAATAGCTGAGGTTGCTAGACAGGTAGTCAGTTGTATTTTGTAGTTTTATGCGTAAGCATTATCTTTATCTTTACTCCTGTATGTCTCAGGAACGTATTTTCCTCCAAGTAGAGTCGTCTCCTTGGAACTTTACGTAGGATTTCCGCTGCAAGGCGACGTATCCTATTCTTTCTCACACCCTAAACCACCTCTAGGTGTTTAGTACTTTTGGCACCTAATTGCCTTACTCGTGTTGCGTTTCTCTTATTTCCATCTTATCCATCATTGCACTACTATCATAGCTATAAACGAACCTGAATCACATACGCATACTAACCTGGCCCAGCATATTTGCGTTGACTATTGGGGTAATTTGAGACAGTCATCTCTTACTCAACTTAGTCTTCACAGTATATAGCTAGCTATCTAGCACGAACCTGAACGTCATACGCATAACAACCTGGCCTAGCATATTTGCGTTGACTAGTGGGGTAATTTGAGACATTAATCTCTTACCCAACGTAGTCCTCACACTATATTTAAATGTGCAGTCTTCTGTTAAACTAGGAACACTGGACAGGTTCAAAATAGAATGAGTGGATTCAAATAATGAACTCAATCAGCAATCAATATTACCTTGATTTACCTCAACGTGTCGCAAACTTTACTGACATTTTCCTACGGCCAACAGCTCGGGTCGGGCTGTAGTGTAAACGTCATGTAATCGTTAGAAGGATAGATTTTGTCTGTTTATTAGAGGGTTTTGGTTAAAAATATTCTAGAAGATACCATTTTCAAGCATTCTAAATTGATAATTTTCTGGTGGTCACTTAATTTACATTAATACATAATTTTCCGGTTTTTCACTGCTTTTTTTGGATTTTCAAATGGTGCGTAACAGTGGTAGAGGTGATTAACCGATCTAAGAAAGTTAAAATGTTAAACTACTGCCTACGGGAGCACTGGAATAGGTACGCTGCAGCGTCGCAAACCGTTAGGTGGTCAGGCTGAAGATGCAAACAGTGCATTTAAATATAACGAATCTGCACTTGAGCTTTCCAAGTGCTGTAAAAATACGTCGACTTTCTCCTATCGTACTAGGTACGTTAAATGCACTTTAGCAAGATGTAGGCAGATATCAGAGTACGGGTTTATCTGTTGGCATATGATATTTGCACCGGTAACCAAACAGCAATAAGAAATTGACTGTCAACTGTTGTAAGAAGTATTCAATCTAAATCGTGCACTTATTCAAAATAATAAGATATTATACGTTACCAATAAATCGACGCTTTTATCAAAATTGTCCTCAAATTTCGTTGATATCATGTCAAAAGAGATTTGATTTTATTAGAAATGCATCAAAAATAGAGTTGTGAGAATATGTATACTCATACCAACATCAAAATATATCCATTCTGATACACAGATAATTCTCGAACAACAAAGATGAGCTACGTAACCGACTTTCATCCTAAACCAGCCAGCAAGAACCCACGCGCTGCTACTAAAAGCAAAATACATAATCAATACGTAATACTTCAGCGTGGCCCTGACATCAGATAGTAAAATTCTCTTGATACTTGAGCAGGACTGAAGCCTTCGTGGAAATAAGCTGGTATAATAAAAGCATGTTCTACATCCTCAGGTTACCTTTTGCGTACTACATACCGATAGTCAAAATACAAGAAAACATTACATCCTCCTCGTGTGCACTTGTATGATAGAATGCTCATTATGAGTACAGAGTACCCAATTCCTTTTCCAAAAAGCAAAATACATAATCAATACGTAATACTTCAGCGTGGCCCTGACATCAGATAGTAAAATTCTCTTGATACTTGAGCAGGACTGAAGCCTTCGTGGAAATAATCTGGTATAATAAAAGCATGTTCTACATCCTCAGGTTACCTTTTGCGTACTACAGACAGGTACACTAAAAGAATAGAATCTCGCGCCTGGACAATGGTTTTTTTTCCATGTATTTTTGCGTAAGAAAAAAAATTCTCCTCCTCATTTTTTTTCTTATGTAAAAATACATGGGAAAAAAACCATTGTCCAGGCGCGAGATTCTATTCTTTTAGTGTACCTGTCTGTACATACCGATAGTCAAAATACAAGAAAACATTACATCCTCCTCGTGTGCACTTGTATGATAGAATGCTCATTATGAGTACAGAGTACCCAATTCCTTTTCCGATTAGCTAGCTATTCGATATCGATTAGTGTCAACTAGCGTGCATCAACTCGTTATCGTTGACACGATAGGTATCAATGTCAGGTTAGTGAGTTTTAGTCTTTGCATGCAATAGATTGCGCCGTGCAAAGGAATACGCGAGGAATTCTTGATTTCATGAGTCATTTATTGCTTGTAATTAACACGTGATAAGGAGCTAAACTGCGAAAAGTACAATTTCGTGCAACTCTTGACTTAAACATGGAATTATTCTGGAGTTAGTACATAGTAGGGAGTAAAGCTTATACGGAAGCTTAATTTCTGGGAAAAAATAGTCTGAAGAAATGGGAATGATTTTTGTGGGCGGAAAGCATTGTGTTTGAGAGGGAAGTAAAACTCTCGGAGAGATTGAGTCGTTCGAAGGACAATCCTAAATATCATCATATTATGTAGGTGTTTGGATATGTTCTCAAGGTTCCCTTGGAAATTGCTGGTGCGGCGACGCCCACCACTGCTGCCGCGATGCTTAAATAATGCGCTTGGAATTCCCTGTTTAACAGAAAATGAGGATGTTTTGTTGCTGATTTCAGGATAGAATCTATTTTAATAACATTTTTTTAATGAATGCAACACCCCATTGGTCATCATTTGGTTGAACTGTGCTTGTAAATTGTATTTATTCTCAGATATGTATGTTGTTTAACGCGGTTTTTCTCTTTTCTTTGGATACTCTCAGCTCACTCTCCAGGAGAAACAAGAACGCGAAGAGGAGTTGAGAAAGACTCGCCTACAACTTTACGTATTCATCTGTAGGTGTATAGCATATCCGTTCAACGCCAAACAGCCTACAGATATGACGAAAAGACATACGAAAGTCACCAAATCTCAGTTAGACACGATACATTTGCGCTTTCAGGTAAGTTCATTATACAAATAAGCGTGGTCCTCTACCAACCTCCGCCTTTCTTCGTCTATTGACTTGTTTGTGTAGAGCTTTCTCCCGACCATCAAATCACTTTCACCCTACGTCGACAGTTTGACGTCTTTTTATAGAAAGTACTTTTAGCCTCCAAGAGAATTATAAGTTATATTAAGTATCTCACATTGAATAGTAATAATATCTTAAGTTTTGCGAGCAACCCAGTTTCTTAAAACTTTATTAGGTATAAAGCTAAATCGTGTTAGTTTGAGGTTGACTGACGAAAAGAATTAACCGAGATAGTTCATAGTAGCTGAATCTTTGCACATGAGAATTGTGTAGCTTGTTTAATTTTTGAAGGAAAGTCGTCCTAACAAAACGATAATAGCGATTTCCAGACTTTTCTTGGAGAAAATTCCATCGAATTGATGTTCTAAAATTGTAGACCTAAATTTAAACTTGAATTGTAAGCGAAAGGTAACAGCATACAATGCGAAAATTTTGTAACAAACTGGTCCTTGAAGAGGGATGCATAGCATTTGAATGAGAGATTTAGCACTCAAGTTCAAGCCCCTTTTCCTAAATCTCTTGTGCTTGTCAGGTAAGTAATCCGTCTTCACGCTGACTCCGAACTTGTTGAAAGTGATAGCCTGATTCAGTTGGAGCTACCAAGAAGCCATGTCTATGCGCCAAGATCTACGTCAAGATTAAAGCATATAAATATCTGGGTGGTGGTGATTCGTTAATTACTTGATAGAGTGTAGTACTGCGTGAAATATTACACCAAAACAAACAAATCTACAGATTGTTACACACTCCTTCTGGATGCTATGTATTTTTTTATAGATCTAGACGGGGGATCATGTCTAGGGGTATCATTTTCTGCCAAAAACGTAGAACAATAGAGTACATAATATAAATAACGTATTAACTGAATATTTTTTAAATTTTTACCTATTAATACCCCATTGGATTACTTTCTCGCATTTGACGTTTGTTGAATATGATACGTGCTTACTGAAATCAGTTTTATGACGGAAGCTCAATTTATTTTTTATTTTATTTTTTGTCCATCAACAGAGCTTTCTGAAGGGTGATACTCAAATAGCTGCTGATGAGGCGTTCCAAAATGCTGTTCTTAATTATACTGAAGTCTTTCTAAAATCAGAACGGGTTCTCAGAATGGTCCAGGCCGGGGCATGCTCTCATCATGACTTTAGAGAAGTGTTTAAGAACAATGTGGAAAAACGTGTAAGGTAATGTACCCGTTCCTACTTCACTCCAATCAATCGCTGAATATCTTTGATACTAAAATAACTGATATAGCACAAGGGAGTTAGTCGGATAATGCGTATTTAGTCGACTTGGAAGTAGATTGATATTAGTAATTAATAAATTAAATACATAGAATTGTCTCTGAAGGTAAAGCGTCATTATTGTCAACGATCAGAGTCAAAATGCAAACAAAATATATGTTACGTTCATGACACCGTTCCTTATAGACCCGTTCCGGGCTGAACCCGTATGACTACAACGTTGAGTCGTTTTTGTACTTTCTCTTCATTCTCGTTTTGTTTTCTGACTTTTTTTGTGAAATCACAGGTCCTTGCCTGAAATAGATGGACTGAGTAAAGAAACGGTTCTCGCTTCATGGATGGCCAAGTTTGATTGCATTTTCAAAGGCGACGAGGACAACAAACGACCACGTCTTCAGCAGTCACTCCATTCTGAACTGATTTTGTCGAAAGAACAACTTTACGATATGTTCCAGCAAATACTAGGCGTGAAAAAGTTTGAACATCAGTTGCTCTATAATGCCCTGCAGGTACGCACACAACAAAATAGAAATAATAGCGTCAACCAAACTAAATAGAATGACGCAGGCTTTCGTACAGCGCTTTGCGCAATGTTATTGCAAATGATTATAGTAATAACGGCGCTATGCCTATAGAATATTTTGCACTTAGTCTATTCCCTCCTTTTTTTTCCTTCCTCCATTTTACATAAGTTGTCTCCCCCCTTGTTTATGTCTCTCTGTTATTAATAGGTTAAAAGTCATAAAATGAGATGCTACAGCTTGCAACCATCATGACCGGCGAAAGTAGTCACATTCCTATATAGAATCGCAGAGACGTGTATATAGCAAAATATACACTTCCTGCCGCTGCGCTGGTCGCTCTGGTCATTACTTTTTTAGAACTAATCTTGGCCAACGCCATTTGAGCCATGTGTGCACGGACCCCATAACCAATAAAAAACCGGTCTTTGTGAAGATCACCTCGTTATAATGCCCCATCAAAGTGTTCTCTTGCCATAAGTACCCATGTTTGTCTCGGCTTACTTGACTCCTCTGCTGCTGTGAGCGATATTGCGCATACTTCAATGTCATTCCTACCAAATCCTACGCAGTCATAGTGGAGTAATGTTACAGTCAAATCTGTCTATAAGAGGCACCCAAGGGCGACAAAAAAGATGCCTTTAATACAGCGTGTCTTTTATAGAATTGGGAAAATGTATGGGATGAACTCCAATTGGGCGACAGAAATGATACCTTTGTTAGTTAAAGTCCTTTATAGGGCTACATGTTATAGACAGGTTTGACTGTATTTGCAACTATAAAAGTATACTCGTGTTTTTTTACCGCAGAAAAAAATACTTTAGATTACTTTTTTAACGGCGATTAAAGTAAACAGAGTCAAACAGCCATTCCATTTTTTTTAACGCCCGTGCTGATAGAAAACTTGTTGTACGATACAAAAAAGAAGTACCGTTTATTCTGAATGTTTATACGTCTGATTTAAGGTCCAGCTTTGATATAAGTCTGTTAAGAACATTGATCAATTAATTGTGTCTTTTTCTTGCTCACACACCGCTTTCGCCATGCGGACTATAGCTGGACTCTGCGGACGAGCAGGCTGCTGCAATCCGTCGTGAGCTCGACGGGAGACGACAGAAAGTGTCAGAAATGGAAAGGAACAGGAAACTGATGCCTCGATTCGTGCTGAAAGAGATGGAGTCCTTGTACATCGAAGAGTGTCGCTCACAGATCAATCAACTGATGCAAAATCTCGAGTCTCTTCCGGTGTCAAAAGGCTCAACCGACTCAAAATACGGCCTTCCGAAACTTAAAAAGTATAATCATAGGTATGTTATTTTCAGTGATGTCTGTCTTTTGGATGAACACATCTCTTGTTCCTTTTCTCTTCTCTCTCTCTCTATCTCTCTCTCTATCTCTCTCGACTTCTACTTCTTCTTCTCTTCTGTCACTAGTCTTCTCACTTCTCTCTCTCTCTCTCTCTCTCAAAAACTATGCCAAAAGACAGGCATGCTGGAAACGTCTCCTTAAGTTTTTTGCTGTAACTGAGCTATGTTTTGATTTTAATTTGGCCCATATCATATCAGGAGAAGCTCAGTGTTAAGGTAATCATTAACTTTTTTCATCAATGGAAACAACGTACAAACAAACAAAAAAAAAACAAATGTTCCCTGCTCTGCTATACTTGTCTCTCTCTCTCTCTCTCTCTCTCTCTGTCTCTTTAGCTGTTTTCTCTCTGTATTACTTTCTCTCGTTGTAATTTATGTTGATCGTCTGTACTCTTATCAATATACCTCTACTTTATATCAGCAATGTGCAAGTTGGCGGTACATTGGCATTTTACTAAAAAACAAAAAATTACGTACGTACCTCTCTCTCTATCTCTCTCAATATTATCTCGTTATCTCTTTCCATACTGTATTTGTTTTCTACTATTCTGTACATATTATTATGTCTGCAACTTTCCCTCACGTTTTTGCTATCCTCTACCACATTTTTTGTTTTCTCTTTATTTTGTTTAAAACCCTTTTCGAACCGGTGTACGTGTGTATTATGTCAACTTGTTTCCTGTTGGTACATATTTCTCAAAGTTCAGTTTTGTTCATCTTTTTTTTTTTTAGTTTGTGATCACCGAGCCCTTAATGTTATCGTTATAAAAGTGACAGTATCATGTATGCATTCAGTACGTACAAATTTTTAGCCCCTTTGTCTTCTCCTGAGTGATAAAAATGGACCTTAATTAATCTCGTTTCCCCCCTGTCATAGTGTTTCTCACGCACCTTTTTAGTTCCATGCAGTCGTATTTGGCAAAGTGTTTTTTTGGGTAAACTCCGTCCGCCTTTAAAGAATTATAATTCGGACGGTGTTTGAGAGAAGTTGAAATTTAATTTGTGTCTAAATTCAAAAAACAAAACAGAAAACTACATGTGTATATCATTAGAGCCAGTGTTGAAAAGCATTTTATGAGCTCGTAAACTCACACCAAGCACTTAATTCAGCAGATATTCACTATTTTCGCCCAATCTGGACTACGGTACCTTTGTTGTTAGTCGTGTAGGTATGTTGGTGACTACAACTCAGTTGTCATTATCGTATCCCAGGTTTAAATAGACTATATCTGTTCCTCCTCTCTCTCTCTCTTTTTTTTTCTCTCTCATTCTTTGTCTAGATATTTTTTGTGTCTATATTCGTCTCTATTAATTATACAAACCTTGTCACAAGTTTTTTTGGAACAACGATCCAAACAGTTAATTCAGACTTTGTTATTTGTCAACAGTTACGGTTACGGTGCTTTTACTATTCCTCTTTTCAAGAAGTAAGTGTTCTCATTCAGGCATGTTTAGAGGTGAAAGTAACTCAAAATTCAGTATCAGAGTGCCCCTTTCCCTCTTTCATGACCAACAAAATCTGTGCTTTTATGTCAGTGGTAATTTCTATAGACGTCTTTTTTCTTTTGTCATGTGAGATGTATGTAGGTACCCAATCCAGTAGTTATATTTGTTACGAAAAAAAAATCTCAATGTGTTTTTTCTCTATTTCATTATATTTAATAATATCTACACAGCTATAAAAAACGCCTCTAAAAAAACCATGACTGTCGCTGCCCACAAACTATATACAACCGTCCAAACAAAACAAAAAAATACTGTCCACTTTTTTTCACTGAATTATCATTGTTTCGTTTTACAACCGACACAAAACACGCCACCATCCTTGTCACCTATAACAGTTTCGTATTCTTTGTTGCATCCTCATTTCTTCAGGAATCAGGTCCACAGCCACAGATAGTTTCTGCTCAAATTTACCTTGATCGCAGTGAAAATGATACACCATCACATTATCTCTCTCAGACAAGTCATACACTTTCCTGCTAATTCCTTTGATTTTGATATCAACAATCTATTATGTTGCGTACCGTAAAACTCCTAAAGAACACCGGGGTCTCCAAAGATCGCCGGTCTCTAAAGAACGCCGGGGGTTAGGAGGGAAATTTGAAATTTCGCCGGAGTCCCTAAAGAACGCCGGGGTCTCTAAAGAACGCCGGGTCCCTAAAGAACGCTGGGATCTCTAAAGAACGCCGGGGTCTCTAAAGAACGCTGGGTCCCTAAAGAACGCTGGGGTCCCTAAAGAACGCCGGGGTCACTACAGAACGCCGTGTATAATACAGGAATCAAGTGCAGAATATCTGCAATGATAAACATTTAGTTACAGAAAATTTTAAAAAACAAGGCCCTGATCTGAGAATGAAATTGTTACTGAAACGTTTGCTAACAATTGAATTTAATCTAAACTAAGCTGAATTGTAACAAATTGAAACAAGATCAAACTAAAATTTTAAATTTTGCCGGGTCTCCAATTATCGCCGCAGGGTCGAGAGGGAAGTTTCAATTTTTCGCCTGGGCGTTCTTTAGAAGTTTTACGGTAAGTCACGAAATGACATAGGAATTCTTGTCAGAAACCAAGAAAACATGTTTAAATTCGCTTTACTTACGATACTTCACTGTTATCAGTATTCCACTGAACTTTTACAGTCAGTGTACCGCAAGAACAGAAAAACAAAAAACCGCCAATACTCATTACCAAGAACCAAGACCACACATGACCATGTATTTATATTCATTGAAAGCAATTTTTTTTTTACATTTTCTTGTTCTGATCGCTTTACAATGACCAGCGAAAAGAGGCTTTGTGCACAACAGTTAGTTTCAAGGTTTTTCATAATAAAAGATTGCGGAAATTCTCAAGTATCAATGATCGATGAAGTACACAAGAAAATATGCTCTTCCACCTGCCAGCAATTTTTCTTAGCAATCTTGTTAACCTTCTATTTTCATTTTGCTATAATATGATTGCGTTTCACTTTCACTGTGTTCAATGTTCATTTTCCGGACTGTGATAATACTGCTTAAAATACATAGTGCATCAGATATATTTTTTTTACTACAAGAGCTCTTAATGCACTTAATGATACAGACAAGTAATACCGTATTTAATTTTAAAAAAAAGACCGGATGCTTCAACTGCTTTCTTGGGCACTACGAGTGCCAGAAATAAAAAATGCAGATGAAACTCTAAATTTTTCAAGTTTTGCCCGAAAGCACAAAAATATTCAGGGAGAATCGGTAAACTACGGTAAGTGACACTAAAGAATCTCGAACTTAAAAAATACGTAAATACCAAACCTGGCAAATTGTAAAAGTCACCCATATAGACAGTCACGAGAGACGCGCACGCATGTTGAATTCAAATGTTATATGGAGTTATAGAGCAAATTTCAGTCAAATCCAAAGGAAAGCCAAAAATCTTTCATGTTAATACCAAAAATAATTTATAAGCCGTTTTCGGTGCTCAATAAAAATGAGAATTGTTGCTGCTAAACTACAAAGTTAAACGACTTTCCCTTCGAGTCAAAGAAACGAAATTGATAGCCGGCTGTGTATTTTTTAACAGTATTATTATATTAGTTCCTCATTCTTCCAAGTTAGATGAAACTCACGTACAACCTTGTTTACCTCTTTTGTTTTTGTCATTGACATAGTGAAAAAAAAGAAAAATCCTTTTTTTTTCTCTCGATAATCTAGACTAAATCCTGTGTTTCTTTGTAAATCTTTCTGTGTTTGAAACTTGTTCTGTTTTATACTGTTCGAAAACACTTAGGTAGATAGACGAATATAGTTGGCTGTATGTTTTGTTATATGACTAGCTAAAGACAAGCGTTACACTGTTTTGTAGAGCCAGCGCAGTTTGTGAGTACATAGAACTTGCTAGTTTTTTCCTAGGCTATTAGTAAGCTGTAGATTATCTTTTGTTCTTGTTTAATTTGTCATTGTTTTTTTGTTAACTTTTTGATTTTTTTTTGTACTTTTTGCCGCAGCCATGTGTCATCTCTCAGCCAAACAATGTGACGAATTCAATTGCAACCGCATAACTCTCGATCTATCTATCTAAATATATATGTTTATAGTTGATAGTTCAAAATTATATTTATTGCATTTTCGACTTTCTATCGTAAATAGATGATCGTATATAAATGCTCCATCGAATAGACTATATCTATTACGTACTCTCTGCATTCTTGATATCTCTGTGTCCGTGGATGTCGCAGTCTTGTTTTTGCATAGCGTGTGTGTACACAGTAAAAACGCATAATTATTTATAATCTATATGTATTCAATATCAATATTACATGTATACTTGTCAGCAATAGATCTATTTTTTATCATATACATATAACCTATATGTATATATCGTTAAACAATTGACGTATATATATATTTATCCGAGTATTTCTTTAAAAAATAGATATTCCAAACTTTTTATTCTTACTTTTTAAAAAAATACATAAATATATTGTTATGCATTTGCAACCATCCTGTTTAAGAACAATCATGTTGTCGTCAGTCTTTTTGGTTTTGTTCCTTATGATGGTCCAGATCTCAAGTGTCCCTAGCGAAGCTCGAGGGTGACTCGGGCGAAGATACACAACTGAGTAAAATGGATGTTGTTCTTACCTTCACGCTCGAGGTATGTCCACCAATTCGTCTATTCATGAGTCGTAATCAATACAAATATGAATGGAGCAAGTCTCACGGTTCCCTTTGGAGGTCAACCTCGAGCACGTGATAAGTTAGCAGAGTATTGAGTATGCACCGATGAGACGTCTCGTAAACTGTGCACGAGTTTTAAATGTTAAAATATAACTACAGTGGTGACTCCCACTGATTCTTATACTAACCAGAGATGGCTAAAACCACGGTTTTTAATGAAACAAGACCAAATAACCGGTTTTTCGGTTGAAAACGGATAAAAATGGTTACAAACGGTTTTTTTCGATTGTGAAGGGATAATGGCGACCGAGTGATACAATTCATTATTTTATTTAAATTCCAAAACAAGCTAAGTAAGGCTTAAACCGTTAGCAATTTCGTTCAGAATGATAGTTTACACAAAATCTAAACGTCTCGAATCGTTTTCATCGAAACATTTAATTTTGTTCTTTTTTGGCCATTTGACCGTCCGAACCGTTTTTAGCCATTTATAACCAGGCCGCAATTTTGACCGCTACCATCTCTGATACTAACTTTTATCAAGTTTTTTTTTCGAAGTGACAGTGACAACATGAATGAACAAGCTAAAATAGAATATCTCAGGAACTAAAATGTGATCAATATGTACTAGGTGATCGTGATGGAGGTTAAAGGTCTTAAGTCCCTTGCCCCTAACCGAATAGTTTACTGTACCATGGAGGTTGAAGGTGGCGAAAAACTCCAAACGGATCAAGCAGAAGCCTCGAAACCCATGTAAGTTACAATAGTACCTAAATGATGTCATGGGCGTAAGCAGGTCAGTCGCAAAAAAAAATGTCTTGTGAAAGGAAAACAAGCTCTTAGGAAAATGAAATTGAGAAATAATTTAAAAAATTTCAGATGATAGTACAAAGAAAATAATGGCTATGTAGACAAGTTAATTGTGACTTGATTTTAGGTGGGACACTCAAGGAGATTTTTCCACTAATTTCCCTCTTCCTTCCGTAAAAGTTAAGTTGTACACAGAAAATCCCGGAATGCTCGCGTTGGAAGACAAAGAGCTGGGAAAAGTTGTTCTTCGGCCTACACCACTGTCCACGAAGGTAATAAAAAAAATTATAGTTACTTCCGGATACTTTCTGATGAGAAGAGTACCCAAACAATTATGCATACCGTAAAACTTCTAAAGAACGCCGGGGTCTCCAAAGATCGCCGGGTCTCTAAAGAACGCCGGGTATAATACAGAAATCAAGCGTGGAATATCGGCAATGATAAACATTTAATGACAGAAAATGACGAAAAACACGGCCCTTAGAACGAAAATGTTACTGAAAAGTTTGAAAACTAAAAATTAAAACTTCGCCGGGTCTCCAATTATCGCCGGGGGGTCGAGAGAGAAAGTTTCAATTTTTCGCCAGGGGCGTTCTTTAGAAGTTTTACGGTATGTACGAAGCATTCTACTACATTCAGCAAAAATAATAATAAAAACTATACCAATATCGAAATGGGTGAAAGCATGTGCAACTCTGAGGAATGCTGTATACACCGTATGAACAAAGATTGCTTGGTTTTTTCCATTCAACTTTGTTTGTTGCGAGTATTGATTCTTTTTTTTAATAGAAGGTAACTTTCTCCTAGTCTAACTTCTCCTATGCACTCGTCTTTTTTAAAGCGAGCTCATCGATTTTCTTTTTCTCAAACTTTCACCCAACATTCAACTATAAATTTCTTCCAATGATCATTGTAGAAAGCCAAAAGTATTTAATTAAAACGCATTTTTCCCCTCCTTTCCCATCGAGTAGTACGCAAATTGTAATTATTTCAAAGCCCTTCATGTATTTTCAACAGCGAACACGGAAAGACATTTTTGTTCAGGTTACTTTTTAAGAACCAAGCTAACTCGGAGCCCATATTTTTGTTCAAGTGGCGTGTTGTTTCTTACGTGATACGGACACACAACTGTTTCCAAAAGTTGAAACCGTTTACTCCTTAATTACAATGTTGGTTCAGGAAAGAATAGTATATCAGTCACATGCAATGCGAGTGTTTTGGTTAAAATATCTGTTTGGCAGTATTCTATAGGAAATGGAATTAGCTCCACTTCCTTGCAAAATAAAAATATGACTTGTAAAATGTTTTTCTGTTTTTTTGCTACACGTTTAGGCTCCTGAATGGCATAAAATGAACGTCCCGAAAAACGCAGCAGATCAGGACCTACGTATTAAAATCGCGTGTAGAATGGACAAACCTCTGAATATGAAACACTGTGGGTAAGTATGAAAATAATTGTAGGCCGATCTTCTAATATAGGGGATAAAATATCCTACCTACTTGACACGTTAAACCGCGGACACACTTAACATCCTCGCCTCCTCCATGTTCAAATAATAAAATTATGCAAAATCCTAAATATTTAAAAAAAAGAAAATACGGACGGAATAAGTTCCTGTTGATCGTCGTCAATTAGTTGTGTCCTGCAGTGTTTCTACAGCTTAATCGGAATCAGACTTTTTACCGACAATCGTGACACACGTGCTTTCTCTGCTTATTGTTTGCGCATCGAACCTTTCTCTTGAAACAAAAAGATTTCCGATAAGCTCGTCCCCTTTCGAGCTCATGTATCAAAATTTTTGTTTCGCTGAAGATGAAATTGACTAATATCTTGACTATAGAAGATGGTTAAACCTGAGATCTATGTATATAGATAAGTGTTACGTATAGTAGCAATAGCAAAGGAGAAGGTAGCCTGTACCTGAATTGAAATCGTTCTTTAGACGGTGTTGGAGCGTTACCCCAGTTTATTCCTTTACGATCCAAATTTACATATCGTTGCTTCCTCCGAAGCTTTCTCAAATTTGTCGGTGCACGAAATATGCTAAAATTTTACATGATACACAAAATAATTTGTTATTCAAACATAAACCCAATAATTGAGATAAGCGGTCGTGTCTACTGATGATGATGAGCTTGATAGCGAAAAGTGTTGTTGTAATCAAAGAACAACGAAGTTATATGACATAATACTTGCGTGCAAGTAATAAAATGACAATAAACATGGTTTCGTAATCGCTAGTAGCCCTGTCATAACCGATTTTACCATTCTCCTCGGGTAAACTACTTTTTCTGTAAAGATTATCGCGCTCATGAAAGCTTCATGGAAGTGTACAGGTAGTTTGGTTAAAATGCAAAATAGAATTACAGCGTCAAGTTTGGAGCACAGCAAAACCAGTTTTACTGCTGGGAAGCGCTAAAAATCACAGCAGATTGATACTATGCAAATTCGGAATGATATTTGCCAAAATATTCCATGAATTTTGAATCAATGTTTGCCGAAATGTGAAATGGTTAAAAAACCAAACAAGGCAAAATTTCGATGAAAGAGTTGCTACTTTCAAAAAAAGATGAGATCGTACTTCTAACGAAATAAAAAATATGCTCCTAGTTACGAATATTTAGATTCCATCATTGAATTTCTTACCGACATGAAATAAGCGTCACGACCAACGACAATCTATTGATTCCATGGAAAATGCATGCGTATCACTGATACCCAGCAGCATAGTTTAAAAACTTTGCCGCAGGATGAACAGTTATCTCTTATTGCTAACTATCCTTGGTCGTCATTACGTGTGGGAAACTTTGTTGGTGGTGCACTAAGTAACTAAGAAAAGAGCCTGATATCAATCAGCACTGACAACGATGATAGAACATTCCGTCAGAGGATCATAATAGTTGAACAAGCAGCAACTGAAGCGATTTTCTGAGTTTTTTTTTGCCTACAGAACTGTTTACAAAAGTGACAAAGACTTATATACAGTTTATGCCTGATACATAAAGTCAAACCTGTATATTAAAGGCAGTCCTATAAAAGAACCTGTCTAATAAAGGTATCGGCACTTTTTCCGTCGCCCTTGGATGCCTTTTATAGACAGGTTTGAATGTATCAGGCTTTTTTTGCGTAATCTTCCTCTCGGAGCGTCTCCAATATTCAGACTGAAGGTGAACATGTTGGACTACAAGCCTTTTTGCGGAATCACGCTGATAGACAGCACCAGAGTGAAAGAACGGAGGAGAATCCGCGTGTCTTTTAGAGTTTATTTTTTCTCTTTCTTTCCCTTATTCACAAATCCATATCAACTCGGTACATTGTGAATGACTTTTTTTTCTTCTTCAAATCAATTTTCAGGAATTTGTATGCACTTGGAAAGGGTGTATGGAAGAAGTGGAAGAAGCGCTATTTTATATTGGTTCAAGTTTCCCAATATACCTTTGCAATGTGCTCTTATAAGGAGAAAAAATCCGAACCTACTGAGATGCTACAATTGGACGGTTATACCGTTGACTACATCGAAGCTGCAAGTGGTAAGAGTTGTTATTTTTAAAAAACCCTTGACAAAAAAAAATCGACATTATTATTACCCTCCTGAAAGGATCCTCTCTTATTTCCAAAGAGCATATTTATTACGATTGCAAACACTCCTTAAACAACTTTAGTGACTTTCTCCAAAAGAGACTCAAAATGATTTAGATGTCCTAGATTTAGATTAGAGTTTACTACTATGTATTAAGAAAAACAGGCAATTATCTTAATTGTTGTGGGATTTTTAATCCTTAATTTGAAACAGCCGATTGTCATATTGTCTAGAGTTGTACATATTTAGATCCAGGTTGTAAGGCAGCTTTCACTCCGAGGAACAAACCAGTCATTTAAGCAATTTTCTGTGGGTTTTCAAAAAACTGTTTGTGTAAAAGAAAAGCTTTGTTTCGTAATCCATTCTAGAGATAAGGGACGACAAGAGCTTGAACACGCCGAAATACTATAACGTATTCAAGCTAAGGAGAGTAACGCTATAAATTTCTCGGGTTGGAATTTGATAGGTTGCATATACATTCAGGAAATGGCTTTTGAAATAGGAATTTGTGTTAGTAAAACAGACTTTAAATGTATTCTTAACGTTCAAATTTCATCGCATTTTGCGTAACGCTTATATCCATGCTCCGAGAATACATGCTAATTTCGAAGGCATTTCCCAACAACAAAAATACAAATCGTTCATTTTACTCTGAGGATCTCTTGCTACCCTTTTTGATATTCGTGTTAAGGTGGCTAATTAGCTTAATCTTTTGTTCTTATTCCTTTTCCCTAACCGTCCGCAGCCAATTTAATGGTGGGAATGGGTAAGCCAGTTGTAAATCATCAATTTGTTGCTTCCTCTTTGATCTCTAATTATCATTTCGGTACTCTTCTTTCATCTCAGAATACCATATTTATTATTTAAATAACATTCCAACAGGATGTTTTACACCTTTGATAATATTTTTTTTATGCGAAAAACCTTTCATCACTTTTTGTCGCTAACAAATGCTTCGAAGTTCATATTTTTTTTAAAGATGGCTTCACTCCAAAACTGGTCAATTATTTTGCTGGTTGTAAATTTGAAGCAGCAACATTTTTTAGTTTAGTTGTTAGTGTGGATAGAATTGTATTGGCTGGAATGAATTATAGCTTGGGTCTAATTTTTTTTGTTGATGATGCTTAACATATACCTACGTACGTGAATTTGTAACTTGCAATGTTGCTGGTGAATATTAGACTTGGAGGGAGGTCGCTATTTCTTCAACGCTGTGAAGGAAGGGGATAGTGTTCTTTTTGCCTGTGATGATGAAAACGAGAGCCATTTGTGGGTGATGGCTATGTACCGAGCAACAGGACAAGCTCATAAGCCAACACCTCCGCTAACACCAGCTGCGAAAAACTCTACAATTTCAAAAATTCAAGGAGGTATAGTTCCCAAAAACAATTTAGAAAAAAAATGTACATGTATGTCTATTATATTATATTATAATTATATTACTTGGAACTTTCACAATAGCAAAACTCGCAATTCTTCTGTGGGGAAAGTGTATTAATTCATTTTTACCGAAAAGTCCGCTCACAAGCTTCTAAAACACGGACCTTTTGAGTATTCGTGGAGACAAGTGTGTTCACCGTTTTCCCCATCAAATGCAATTGTCCCACTCCATTTCTTATGATTTAATTTTCTCTCCTGCTCTTTCCCTATCAATTCGTATGGCTTCTCACTCTATTCAATTTCCAATTTCATGTTGTGAAAGATCTGAGCAACTTTTACTCGTGGAACCAAGCCCGTTCCACGGTGAAATTGGTGAAAGTTACTACGCAATAATAATATAGGTATTTACCTAAAGTTCCTCTCACACTTAAATAAGAAGTAAATTACGATCGGTGTTGTACGCATATGAATGCATTCAAAACATATAATGTAATATATTTGAGAGCCATTAGGATTGTGCTATCCATACAGAGAATATTAAATGAATATAAAAATACAAAAGGCAATAATAAAGAGAATTTTAGCTACATTTGACATTTCTTAATTTAACTTTTCGCCGAACTTAATTTGAATATTACACGCGGTAGGAAGAATCTTTGCATAGTTTATTGTTTTTGATAGTTACTCGCACACTGACAATGACGTTGGTGTGTGGATTTTACTCAAGGGCTTTACTGAAATAAGTTAGTTAGTGCTTCATCAGTGCGAAAGTGCAGATAGAATATATCAACCGATCATTGATACAACCGATGCCGCACCGCACAGCACTTCAACGGCTGACAGCATAAGCTCATTAAAATTAATACTTTTGCGTTGCCAACGGGGCTCAATGGAATCGGAAATGGTCCAAGTAAAATAGAGAGCAGTCAGAATTTCCTGGCTTGCAAATATCGGTCCTGTGTTTACCCAATTCACTTTCACTTTGAACAATTAACGAATATTTTCTTTTATCACGGTGAGCATGGAACTATAGGGATAGACCGCGAGTAATATTTAAATATGGCGTCAACTGCGTCAATACCTAGTAGCGTAGTTTGTCCAATAGGGAATAAGCCGTTATTTTTGTGCGCGCTCAACTAATAATTAATGTTAGAGGTTTAATTTAAATTTACACTGAGTTGCTTATATGATTTATTCAAATTGATAGAGCATCTGGTCGTGATAAGTTCTTTCTTTGTACAATTTTACAGATGCGGACCGCGCGAGGAAACACGGCATGGAGGAGTATATATCCGCCGACCCTAATAAATTTGATCACCATAATATGTTTAAGTATCTTCAAACTTTGACATTAGACTTTCGCCTGAATGACCCATACTGTTCTCTAGTAAGCTCATCTTTAATTCTCTAGAATTGTATTAGTTTTGAAATTATTCTTTATTTCGATAAGCACGACGCCATGTTTTATGCATGTAACATACACGCATATGTCTTTGATTTGCCTGGATAAGGCTATTTTTGATATTTTATTAAGATTCGGTCGGACAGAATCCTTTCTCTCGAGCTTGTACACACCCAAATCACTAACAAAAATCATTCTCTTCAACTTTTCAGGGCTGGTTTAGTCCCGGCCAGGTGTTCGTTTTAGACGAGTACTGCGCACGGTACGGAGTTAGAGGCTGTTATCGTCACTTAATGTATCTTAGCGACCTGTTGGATCGAGCCGAACGTGGTCTTATGATTGACCCAACGCTGATCCACTACTCATTTGCATTCTGTGCGTCCCATGTCCATGGCAACAGGTTAGACATGTATGACTCAATTTTCTTACCTCTCTCAATACCATCTTTTATTGTACCAAATAACTTTCTCTGTCTTCTTTCTTTTTCTCTTCCGACTCTCACTCTCTGAGTACCACTACTACTACTACCACTCTACTACCACTACTACTACTACCGTCTTTGTAACTCTACTACTCTTACCTCTACTACTACTACATCCAAGCACACAATAACGAGTAGTACTTAAAACTCTGGCTTACTGTCACCGTGATCAGAAAAAAGGCTAAAAAATGTCTTACATTTGTACAGTCCATATTTCCATTTTTTTCGCTTTTGAAGTTCACCTTTAACACATTTTCAAATTGAGGCTCGTTTTCATAACATTCTGCTTTGAGAGAAGTTCAAAATTTTTAGAGAAAACCATCAGACATCATTCCATTCCGATCTTCATGCATCATTGCCACTTTTACATGCAAGCATAACTAACAGTCGATGCTATGACCTTATCCACAAGGATTTCCTGTTTGCTTCAGTTGCCAAAAATAATTTTACTTTTTCAATTACAAGGCGGTTATCAAAATTCAACTTAATTCAAACTCGCAACTTGTGTATCTGGTCAGCATCGCTTTCTACATTCGAAATACGTTCAGCATTACCTAACCAGTTGCTCATCGTATTAGATTAAGTTATGTACAATAATAATTTAATTTAGATGTGTCATTTTGTCGTCAAGTTTATTCGTGTCTCGTTTAGGTGAAAATGTCATATGTGTGGCGTTGCATTTCCTTGCATAGAGCATAGTTATAAGTTACCCAAGTGGCCGTTCAAGCCATTTCAAGACGACTGTCGTTGTTTCCTTCCATAATTTAAAGAAAGACGCTTGTTGATTTAAAAAAACGTAACAAGTGCCAAGTTTTGAGTCTCGCTCCTGCACACAATGACAATGACAATCGTCTTGTACATAGACTGAACGATCACATGAAGCAGCCCTTGAAGCCCTTACGTTTAAAAGTATAGTCAATGCAAACTGCCTTTTGTGCGTCGCTTTAAATTTAGGAAAAACGTGACCGTATTTGTTATAAACAACAGAAACACTATCGTTTCGCGGGCAGAACTTATCTAAAGCGATACCCTGTAAGTAGCCTTTGTAAAGCATTCATATAAGTTTATGCTCATATCTTGTCGCCCTCATATCGGTCCCTGCTAAATGATTAACATTAACACGTATCCACACCTAAGGTATTTGCTACTAGACTGCTGCTAAACGCATACAAATTTTGTGATGTACATCAGCCTTACTAATATTGTAACATCCAAAACGGTCTTTAGATGAAAATCCAGCATTAAAAATCTCGTATATAATTTCATCACTTTTTCTTAAAAAAAATTATCCATCCATTTCTCATAATATTGCTGTACATATAAAATAGTCGCTGCTCATATGCCGCAAAGCATTCTCTTCAGTATGCATTTTAACCTTAAAAAACTTTAAAAATCTTCTCTTAAGCATTGTCTTCCTGGTTACTCCTCTCTTGCTATTTAATTTTTTTAAATATAAATTTTTAATTAGAGTAAAATGTACAATTTTAAGCACGCTTTGTATAATGGTATCATGCTCACTGTACGCTAGCCAGTAACTTCGCTTAGTGTCGAATATGCACAGCCACTCTACTTGTCACTGTCACTATTTCTCCGTCTCATTGATGCATATAACTCTGACATATAAACCGGATATGCGTGCCACTCGTAAACCTGACTACTAAACTTGTGATGATGTCCAACCTCTCAAACGTATTAAATGTACTCCGTCGTCTGTAACTAGACATTAACGATAATAATAACAATAACTATATTAACTTCACTCGTCTCTGACGAATATATTACCATGCATTTTGCTATATAACTGAATGGTTTTTTTTGTATGTCTCTCGGCATCCGCTGGTCCATGTCACTAAATGAACGTTATATTAAAAAAATATTTTGATGTGATCATGTCAAAAAAAATGTCCATGTAACCCTTTGCTCGTGTACAATATTAACCTATTGATGACAGCAGCCTCGCAGTTTTTTTTTTTTAACCTAAGACTTTTGAAGCCCAGCCTTGCCCATTTTTCGTCTGTCGTGAACTTGGTAGATTTAGGAAATAAGCTTTACACTTGAAAAAATCTAGTACTGTGTAGCCTCACCCTGTTTGAAAGCATGTTGGGCACGTGTTTTGCCCTGTACCGTAACGGTATAAGTACTGTTTCCGTTACCATGTACCGCATAAGCTCGTATAAAATGCGCATGATTTGTCCTCTCGTGTCCTTTTTACTATATTTTCGTTGTTCTTTTCCTCCTGAATGCTTGAATACAGTCAAACCTGTCTATAAAAGGCAGTCCTATAAAAGAACCTGCATAATAAAGGTATCATTTCTGTCGCCCTATCTGTATTTTTATCGCCCTTGGATGCCTCTTATAGACAGGTTTGACTGTAATTCTTACTCTCACACCCTTGACTGACCCGGAGGTAGACGAACGATCAAAATGCGATGCTTGATTGATAGCATGACGAAAAATACTTTCTTTCTTTTTTATTCACAAATTCCGTCTGTCATGACTCATGACTACTTGAACAGCATCCCTCAGAAAGAAAGTTATCTTTCATTGGAACCTTGTAAACTGTTACTCTGAGTTCAAATTTATACTGCGTAACAAACAACCATTAAGTCGTATGAACACTTCACAATTGACTCAATTCGAACGACTCTTTACTTCCGTTTCTTCTCGACTCATTGAAAAAACCTGTTTGGCTACAGACCTTTTTGTTGTGTAAAGAAAGGAAACGGAAACGCTCAAGTAGTAAACTATTTTTTTTTTATTGAGTGTAGTGAAAGTGATTCTTTTTTTCCTCGTTGTTTCTCTCATAAATGTCTCTCTCTCCCTGAAGCAAGTTGGCTGTTTGACACAAGGCCATAAAAAGATTGACTTGTTCAGTAGTAGAATGTTTTTTACGATTCCTTGCTCCACATTATGAGATTCTCGATTTCCTGCAGAGCAGTACAAGTCTATCCCAGTGTTTCCCTCATTTTTTCTTTTATCTCTGTTGTATATTCGTACTTTCACTAGATTTTGATCTCCTTTCTTACGGCGAAAATCCAGTAGTCTTCACGAGTTCCACTGTAGAAAATTCGTAGGCACATTGTAGTCCAAGTGTAATTTTTCTTTTTGCCGTTGAACAAGACAACGATAAAGCATGCAACTCTCCATGCGTGGACAGTAATACTCTTATCTTTCCCCGTTTTCTGTGCCGTAATAAGTAACGTAAAGATTCGAAGAAAAAATAAAAACTGTACGTAAAACCTATGCCAAGTAGTATCTGTGCGTCTTTAGCAAAAATAGCTATAAAAGGGTTGTAGAAGAGTATAGTACGTAGTTGAGAAATATTTGTGTAGTCTTTCTAGATGCACAGATGTAAACTTATGTCAGTATCACTTTCCCCAGTCTAGTTTCTTTGGCAAACATTACAATAACACATAATATCTGCTTTAAAAAAACACCAACAAATAGGAGCAAACAGCAAAGAAAAAAAAAGGACAAGCAACACTTAAGGCACTTGTTACTACCGACCTTGAGCGACAACAATTTGTGTCGTCCTTATTGAACTAGCGATGATGATGAGAAAAAGATTTTTCGTGCCAGTCGCTTTCCCTAACGCATACATGTACCATTACCATTAGCTTCCCCTGATGCCCACTTGCCTTTCTGAGATAATGTTGATGATAGCCCAATGTATACAGCCTATGAGATAATATCAACAACAAAGAATACTTTAGAAAGCTTAGCACAAGTTGTACTACAAATCCAAACTTGAACGAAATAAGACTCAAGACAATTGTTACATTGACAATATTGACATAATATTTACATGCATAAACATATCAGACTTAAACCGTTCATGTCAGCACCAACATATTTTAAAATCAGTCTCTTTTGATAAGACACAGCAAAACTGTAGATTTGAATTGTACCATTAAAACGTTCCAAATTCTCATCTTTTATAAAAAATTCCATGCTTTCAGTTACAAAAATGACATTTACAAGGCAAAACACAGCGAAGAGTATTACCGGACAACTATACCGTAAATACACAAACTTTTCAGTTCCGTGCGACCATTTAATTGCGAAATTTTATAACAAAAAATCGGGGAATTATAAAAGATTACTCTTAAACCGAACTTTTACTGTCATTTGTGACAAATCAGATTATAACCTACCCACACAAAACAAAGGACTTATTATGTCTGAGCCAAAAAAAAGAAGAAAAAAAAACATTTTGAAATCATAGTTAACAAACAAAAATTGTTAAATGGTAACGTTACAAAACATCAAGTGAGACACTTTTCACCCACACTTTTCCACTAGTACTTGGGATAACCAAACTAAATAACCACTGTAGTAGTAATTTTTCCTAATCCAACAAATTACTCTGTACACACTAAAGAAGATACCTTTGTTTTGTTTATTTTTTTGAAAAAAAAAATTCTTTTCATTCCAACCATGAATGAGTTATTTTTTATTATTGATTCTTCTCTTTCGTTTCTCTTTCTTCTCCTTTTGTATCCTCATTTTTATTTTTTCCATACATGGGATTGAGATTGGTATCTGAAATATACTTTTATAAGTAATAAATACAAAAAAAAACTTGTATTGTGTATACAAAAAAAATATATATATATTTATATTTGCTACGATTATGGTTAACTTGCATTATAAAAGTATTATTATTCAAGTGGAATTCTAGTCTAAAACGATGTTTATGATTTTTTTCTCTTTTTTCTCTTTATTGATTCAAGAAGTTGATAGTACTGACTACTGAGTACAAAAAAACAATTCACAACTTTTCAATTGCGTGTGCTCGTTCGTGCTCAAAAGCAAGTAAAAATAGTTATTTGTTGTTCTGTATGAAAACGAGAAAGGGGCAAGTATTTTTTTATATATTTTTTTTATTCCAGTAGCGTTCAGCATACTTAACTCTTGATATTCCATGTAATTTTCTTTGGAATACACAACAACTCACTCCAGGTCTGCAATTGATTTTAACAGACACTGTCTTTCGAACGTCCGTTATATATAATATATGTATGCAAAAAAGATGAGATTACCGAGTACAATTTTTACTAAAAAATATAAAGTAGCTTTCGCTACTTAATAAAAGCGTTTTAGAAAGTCTTTTTTTTGTTTCACAGTGATATTGATGACGTTATACTAAGCAATGCAATTTGTATTATTTTTTTTATAAATGAGTAAACTAATACTGTAGATTGCTGGTATGTTTGAATGACTAATGGTTGAAGTGTCATTTACAGTACTTTCTTTTTTGTGCTTTCTCTATTCTCTCCACTTTCTTTCTTTATGAGTATCTTTAACGTCTAATTGTGGACACTTTTCGGTTTTTCACAACAACAATTTTCTCTCTTTTCGTACTGGAAACGGTTATATGGAAGGCTACTAAATACGTTTGAACGAAATAATAGTTTGTTTTTGCGAAATATGTGTAGAAGATAGGACGGAGATGTGTCCTATGGACTGACAAAAGTACTTCAAAAATCTTTGATGAGTTCAATTATAGTGTTTGCTGCATCCGTCTCTCTGTATAGCTGGTACAATTCATAGAGTTTTAACCAATACCACTACTACTACTGTTGAGACCTTCACCAAAGTAAAAAGTTGAAAGTAGTTTTTTTCTCCTCTTTTTTACAGTTAACTTTGTATCCGTATCTCTTTCTCTTTTTAATATCTGGCTGCTTCAGCAATGAACATTTTTACAGACTAATTTTTCAGTAATGCGTCATGCTCAAAACTATTCTTCTTGTGATTAAAACGACCAGAATAATTGTTATTGTTATTATTATTATTACTTCTATGAAAATGGTTTTTATTTTTGGCATATCAACGGCAACGCAATATTCGCTGAGATTGCACTGCTGCAAGAGACGGCGTCACAAGACAAAGCTATGAGAGGAAGTTAAAACCGTAAATTTTTGAAAATTTTTTTACTCTCTTAATATTCATCTTGATAATTCATGAGAAATGTGAAAGGCAGACAGCAGGTACTAGACTTGTGACAGGAGGAAAAACTGTAAAGGGCTTTCATGTTAAAGTTATATTTGCATACAACGTAGTAGACCAGGTATCAAGGTTTTTTGTTTTTTAAATGTACGAACATTTAGATTTTGAATGGTGGACTTTTGTGGTGTCAAGTTTCATTTTTAGTAATATATAAATTTTCTGGTGACAACTGCTACAGGCCCGATGGAGTTGGTACTGTTACCCACGAGGAAAAGGAGAAATTTCAAGAGATCAAGGAACGACTTCGGATCCAACTTGAGCACCAAATCACCAACTTCCGCTATTGTTTTCCATTCGGACGGCCAGAAGGAGCGCTGAAAGCTACTTTATCTCTTCTCGAAAGAGTTAGTTTGACATGTTCATATGCGGTAACTCATGATTAGCTCAACTTGTTTATAACAACACTTTCTCCGGTTTAAACGGCCAAGTGTTGTACGGACCAATTATTCCAACTTTTTTTGTTAAAAAAAGATGCAGAGTGCTGAATTCTTGTATATCTATTAAATGCTGGCACGGTACATGATGCATAAAATGGTAAATGTATTACAGGTTTTAATGAAAGACATTGTCACCCCTGTTCCTCCGGAAGAAACAAGGGGAGTCATCAAAAAGTGCCTGGAAAATGCAGCTCTCGTCAACTATACCCAATTGTCCAACGAGGCCAAAATGGACGGTGAGTTGAATAGAGATCATTACTCATCAATCATGCTCCCATCTTTACATTACAGCTAAGGATACTCTACCACCCCCTCCCCTCCCCCCGCTAACAATCCCCACTCCAACAGTTTAAAGACAGTGATAATTCTTTGTCGCGGTATAGAGTCAATAGGTCTGGATGGTGAAGCCGTGCCGCCAAGTCGTCGACTCGAAGAGTTGATACACCTTGCCGAGCTGTGTGTTGACCTGTTACAACAAAACGAGGATCACTATGCAGAGGTAAAGTGCTCCCGTATAATTTTTTTGCTTTTGTTGTACGGTAATTTGATAAATTAGACGGTCAGGTGCATACTATACCAGGGTCTAATTTTATAGTAGAACTCAATAGGCGACGCTAATACATTTAGAATTAAAACGAAATGGCCAGGAATATTCCGAATTGCATTAATAAGCCGCACCCAAAAATAAACACAAGAAAATGTTGTCGAGAGGTAGACACTTTTTTCATCCATTTAACCACAAACATAAGACAGGTTATTTTTAAATTTCACACATAAAATTAAGCTAATTAAAGTTCAAATCATGACATGTCATCGTCGAGTATAATGTTATACTTATAAGGCTTATAACGGCTTATAAGGCTTATAACTTATAAGCCTCGTACCTTTATGGCCAACAAGTTCACTTTATTTTCCAGCAGATACGTCTGATCATTTGAAAGTAAAAAAAAAAATTATCATCATGCAAACATCAAACAAAAGAAAATAATCATTTTGAACCAGTACTTGATGCTATCAGGGCCAGCTAAATTTATTATTTTTTAAGATATGCGATTAAATTTTTTATCTATCTGTACCGATGTTTCGTTTTCGCAATAATTTTTTAGTCGATGTCCAGCCAACACATTGTGGTATTCTCATTGTAGTTGCGATTGTGATAGCTAAACATCTCTATTTCATAGTTAATTTTGTACAAGCGCAAAAGCAGTTTAAAAGCCATAATTAGCTCTATCTATAATGCAGTTGAAGTCTCATTATTTCTATTATTAATTCATGTGTATCGCCGAGTTGATAATTAATTATGTGTTAATGTTACTTTTTTGTCTGTGGTGCTTTTTTGACTGTTCTGCTCTCTAATCTCTCTCGGTGGTGCCCTTCGTGCTGGCCTTCTTGGTTTCTTCCTACTCTGCTCTCCAAAACAATATCAATATCTCAAAACAAAACAAATTTTATCTATTTTTTTTACTATCATTTCCATGGATGTCTTCTCATTAAATTTTCATAAAAAAACGTGCCATTTACGTACACATTTATTTCGTTTTGAAAAACTATTATGAACCACGCCCTTCTTACTTTAAATTTTGTTTACTTTACTTCATTCTATTCAATTTCTTCACATTTTTTCTTATGATTATTATGATTTTATTCCCTACGCCGAATAATACTTAACAAATGAACAATTAAAACTATCATGACACGTATGTCGAAAAATTTGTACTATGCAAAAAAAATATATTTCCATCCCTACTCTGCTGTACGTGTGTAACACACTGTTGCGCCTTCCATCCTCCCGCTCTCTCTCTCTCTCTCTCTCGCTCTCTCTCTCTCACTATCTCTCTCTCCGTTCGTGTGTGTTCAGGCTTTTCGTAAAGGGGTGAGTCAAATAACTACTATAAATAACTTTAACTAAATATTTATAAAAGTACGTTTTTACTCTGTAGCTCCCTCCCAAGTTATCTTAAACAAACCCTAAAATATTTTTAAAATTTACCTGGCTTTCGATATATCACGTTGACAATCCATCTTCTGCAATAGACTTGGGTGTACAACTATTTAAAAATTTTGGTAAAATCGGTTACGCTTCAAGTGAGCAACTTTTCCAGAGACATGATTCGGAAACGGCTAGATCCAGACAATAGTCTAAACCGAACTAGATCTTTATTACCGTTCATTCTCTTTATATAGCCCGTCCCCCAACTAAGTTTTTTTACTGTGTCCGCTTGCTTGAGTACAGTTTTTGTAGAGAGACCCTGTTCAATTCTTTCTTTTTTTACCGGAATTAGTCTATTGGGTTATTGTGTTGACTGTTTGCTGATAAATCATTGTGTAGTAAGCACAGAAAACGTTTTTAAAAAAGTTGTTGTTTGTCTGTTTAATACAGAAAGAAAAAAAGGACTCGTAAACCTTTACCGTGTTTGTTTTTCTTTCTTTTTATTGTTTGTTTTTTTTTTTTTGTAAAAAACGAGAAAGTACTGTCGCAAGTAAATAATCCATGAGTATCAGGATCAAGAAGAAACCGTATCAAGATGTACTTGACAGTGACAGAATGTCGCATAGTAAATGTGACTTGTCGCTTAAAAAGCGTCAATAAGTATACAATATAGCTGGGAAAACAAGGCAAGGCGTCGGACAGCGCGTTCGATATGAAAGTAAATAATTACTTACATGCAGCTCATATTTTAGACATTTACAAACATATAGGGATAAATATACCTAAAACAATAAACATAGGAATACATGGAATCACCTAATATTATACGGAATATGTGCATAAAGTAGATGTATGTATTTTATAACGTTAAGGCATAATATTGTGTTGCTGATCAGAAGAAAGATTTTTTAGCCAGAACGCGGTTGTCGTACAAGTGAAAGGTTTGAGTGGGACGACAAGGCAAACATGAGCAACCTCTCTATAGTCAACTAACTGGACATATTTTACGATAGCTTTAAAAAAATATTGCTTCTTCCGTGAACCAGATATATCAGGGTTAAGTCGATTTAGTTATCGCTATTACCTACCCACTCTTTGATATCATTTTCTAGAAGATTAAAAATAAACACTTTCGTAGTTGTTCTCAGCTTGTATTAGAAGAGTTAAAGCGTCACGGGGAAAGCGTAGTGTTCTATCATTTATCATCCAACAGCAATGTTCTACGTGAGCGATTCATAAAAAGTACGACACCGGATCTCATTTCATGTCATTTTGTATTTACGCAGAGTAGAAGTGAAAATAAAAGGGAAATTGGTTGAGTAGAACTGAGTAAAATACTTCAAAAGGTCGCTAGACAAGAATGTTGTGGTGTTGTTGATTTCATCTGAGCTATTGAGTAACTTAAAGGGATTTTATGTGAAATTTAGAGCAAAAAAAGCCACGCATTTAGGATGACAAAGCTTAATTTAGACAGAGTTTAATTTCAACCAATTTGTGACATTATCATAAGAGAACTCGGTTTTATATCAATTTCACAGATTGATTTTGAGACAGGCGTCAGAAGAGTGCAGGGGTTGCTCATGATTGCCCTATTATAGGGAATTAGTGGGCGTAAAATCTTCGAGCACAATAGAGCCGCCTTTGGTTAGTCAGGCTGAAAGTTGGCGTGGCACAAAAGAAACAAAATCATGAAAATTAGGCTTAGGTGGACAAGTAGCAGTACGTGAGGAATTAGACCAAATGATAATCAGTTTTTCTCACGAAACGCCACAAATAATTTTTTTGTTCTGTCTAGTTTATGAATTCGATGAAAATGTCTCGATCATTAAGTTAGGACATAGTTCGTCATCATGAGTCAGCACCTGTCAGCGTCATATACACATACATGCCGTACTTAATTATTCTTTAGTCAAACTAGCTGTAACGATGTGTAAATTAAGACGCTATAAAATTATGGTTGCACCTGCAACCAGTTAAAATAGTTAAAATGTTTTGAATGAAAATGAGATGTTTGTTACTCGCTGTTATTAATCCCTGTTTTTTCCGTGTGTTCTATTTTTTCTATCTGTCGCTGTGTCTGTCCAAATCTGCTGAACGTATAAAAAAAATCTATCGCTGCGCACTGTTGCCTGTGATGTTTGTCGCCAACGTCGCCACCGCCAAAAAACACTGTCCGCTGATCATGTCTATGCCCCCCCAAAACTTTCTCTCTGTGTGTCTCTCTATCTATGTCTCTCTGTATTTTGTGTCCATCCCCGCACTCATCCATGCAACAATTTAACCTGCATCTGATCGATCGGATATTGCAGGAACCAGTAAGTCATTTCGTAAAAACAAAATCACGCTTGTAGCTTCTCAGTTCTTTTATTTGCGCTTTCTAACGTTCCCTACCTCATCAGTACTTTCCCTGTAGCGAAATAACCATGCTATGTTTACAATTTTGATTTCACAATTTTTAATACCACGTAATAATTGAAACATTTAACGATAGAGTACAAAAACAATGTAATTTAAAAAAAATATTTCTCCAACATTTGCACAATCAACACAATGAAACACTTCATTGGGCTCCGGCAGATCCGCCCGGTGCGGATTCGCTCTTGGCGGTGGGTTGATCCGATGGAATGTTGGACGTCGTTGTGTTCGACCTTTATTCGTCCTTGGATCAGATTGATCCGTTTTTCTATTGATCCTTGCATTTTTGACCATGGCGTTGGATGGATCCAGGATCAATAAGGCGATGAGAAGTTTCATGATAAATGATCGATGACTGCAGAGGCATATTATTATTTACATGGATTGTCTTTATATTTTATAGTCAGTTGTGAAATTAAAAAATATTTGTTTTGATTTTGCTTAGAAATTATTTTGTTTTGCATATACAACACAGGTTAAATATAAAATCAAAACTATGTTGTCAGGTTTTAAAAATAGTTGGGTCCATGTATTATAAGTATTTAAATAGACTTTCATTCTTTCTTTGACTTTCGTCTTGAGTGGTTTACCAAAAATACACCTGGCCAGTCAAAAAAAAAAAAATTTCTTGCGTACAAGTGTTTCGTGGCATAGCCACGATACGCTCCCTGCTATGGGCAAAAGCCATGCAGAGTTGCATGGCATTGTCTTAAAGTGCATAGGC
>VICI01000692.1:0-32097 GCA_019593645.1 Akabosia matsudoensis
AGTTTCAAAGGATTTCTTGATGATCGCTTCCAAACATTTAGTTAAATTTTCGCTTTTTTACGAAGCACAAGGCACTCAGACTCTTTGTAAGTTTCGTATGAACAGCAATCCGAATCAAATTACATGGCGTCTCAAGCTCGCCTACTCTTGAATAACAAAAAAGTGTTTTTAACTATGAGCTGACACATGATAATGTCGTGCTTGAAAAGATTGTGTCAAGTATTGATAAGCCTTGATATGCCTTCCCTTTGATCTGGTTTGATGAGCTTAGTAATTTGTTACTAGTAAAAAAAGGTAACGTCTATATATAAAGATTTTTTGACAGTACGCATTCGCTTACAAATTGCTTTTTACTGTTACATTTTTTGGAAGAAAAGATTGTTTTTTTAATCGTGATGAGAGATTGTGACAATAATCATTTTAAACCTCATTGTAAAACGAATATCACACAGCCATTTCCATGAAAAACATGAATGACATGACAAAAAAGAACAGTTTTACGTATGAGGCGGTGGGCTTGGTAAGGAAAAGCTCTTAAGTGTGGGTTGTGTTATTGTGATTATGAAACCTTTCCCCTCGACTTTAGTGTTTGCTGGTTCCTTTTTGTGATGCTGGAGTAGTTGAGATCTTCTCACATCCAGAATTTATTAGACTGTCAAGATTTTTAGACGTTCTCCTTGTCGTCACATTACGTTTTATTCCTGGAAATGATGTTGTCGACAATGATGGTCTAGCATGTAGCTACTTTGAAGCATCATATTGTATTTCGTTTTACATGTGAGGGAAATAATGGCTTAAAATGTGACAAGTAGGAGTAGGTGAGAGATAGCGTCGATAGGTACCGACGACATTTCCATAAATTCGAAAAACAAAAATAATGAGAGAGCTGCTGTCCATGTTATAACGTACTTAGTGAAATATTTTAAGTGTTCGTTGGAAAAGGATAAAGTGTGTTTACACAAATATACATATGTTGAAATCTTCCGGTTATTTCTACACGATTGTGTGAATTCGGATGGAACGGGAATTCCTTTTGTCACCCGGAGATAGCGCAGCAACTTGGGAGAAAAAAATCCGTTCCGTGGTGTCGTAAACGAAAAATGATGCAAGTTAGGATTCCAACTAAGAGCGAAGAGTAACAAATAGTAAAAGTAATACAAACTAAGAGGAAACGAGGACACATCACGTTGCCAAGCCGTGTGATCGGGAAATGACGAAAGGTAGCTAAAAACGGAGATACAAAAAAAAACGATACCAAAGCTTATGGTATTTTAATGTCGAACTTACTTTTAATGGATCCCTTTTAGAATGATGCATTTGTTTAGTGTGGATTTTGGTGATGAGATCATTATTTTAGAGGAGAAAGTTTGTAAAGTAAACCCCTCCTAGGGTGTTTATCCGCATTGTTGTTTGTCAAACAAGCTGATAACAGGACGTGGGACCCTAAATCATGGAATTTTATGCATTTACTATGTTTTACAGAAGATCAATGAGGAAGGGAACTCTTATTAGGAACCCGTAAGCAAACATTCTGGTTGTGTAATCCATTATTTTCTCATGTTTTTTCCTCTGTACATTGAATTAAAAGGAGGATTGCTGAGGATTCTGTACTGCAATGTTCTCATTTTCATACCCAATGATTTAGTTGACATCATCGCATATTGCCCATTGCATATTGCACTAGAGCTTCGTTTGCTAGCAAAAAAAATTGTCAGAGAGACAATGGCGTACAGAACCGAAAAAAACTATAAGAAAACACTTCTTCTTGCTCCCGTTATCATGCTTGATAAGCAAGATGTGCATGCTATAACTTTCAGATAACCGGATTGGACGTGGCATAAAAGAAATATGAGCGTTTTTATCATTCCCACGTCGTCTCTAGCGGACGCTTACACAATAAACGCAGACGACGGGCAAAGCTGCAAATGTAGAAGCGATTTCTGGAAGAGTCGGCCTGGAAAGGACTTGGTTAAAGGTATAACTGTCAGGAAGGAGTCGATCACAATAGATTTGGCTCCTTTACTTAATAAGGAATCCTACAATGCCAAGGACCCTACCACAGTATTTCTCAACTGTGGAAGCGTGCCTGTTGAAGAGCGACGATATTGGGATGTAACTATATACAACTCTGATCGGATTAGGAAGGTACATCCGTCTTCAAAAAATGAAAGCATCGTCGATCTAGTTAAATCGATACAAAGGGTAAATTGAATCAGGACTATTTTGAGTGTAGGGTCAACAGTATCATAACATTCGATTGGAGGAAACTGGTGAAGACAAGTTTTATGCCAAGCACGGTGGTGTTTTTCGTATTTTGACTCATCCAAAACATGAGATAAGTGTACCAATTTATGACGATGACAAGTGTAACAATACAAAAGCCCCAGATTCTAGAAGACTCGTGTTTCGAATTCTGTTTCATCCTCAACTCCCCAATATCGTGTACACTCGAAATGTCCGGATGTGGATTGACAATATACCGCTGAAATTACAACTACGTGGCCTTTCTATTGGTTGGTTTTATATCTTTTCTTTGCTTTCCACTTACAGCAAAAAAATGTTTCTTATAGATTAAAAATGTCTCCCAGGTCCAGCCGTCTGCTTAAGCCGGCATCTAGTCAATTTCGGTGGGATTTATGTAGGAAATAAAGGCAAGCGTATCATAGAGCTTCACAATCACTCTCTGGCTACAGCTCGCTTTCAGTTCCACGTTGACAACACCAGGAGTACATTTAAGGTACATGGTGCAGCTAAACTTTTAATTAAAAATGCTTTTATCAATTGCATCAGCATTCCTCATCTTGCGTACTTGTACATGCCACGCTTAAAACTTGTCTACGCGAACAGATTTGTCCATCGATTGGCATGGTTCAGCCATACAGCACGGTGAAAGTTGAGGTCACATTTCATCCTTTTGCTGCGAGAAGTTTTTACAAAAGAGTCTACTGCCTTATTCACCACCAAGACCCACTTGTGCTGGACTGTGTGGGCATCTGTGTTCCACGGCCTCGTTTTCTTCCAGTGCCTATCACATTTGGAGTGAAAATGGAGCAGGCCATGTCCTTACCTTTACCAACCGATACGTAAGATGTTGAGAAATAAAATGCTGATAGCATCGATATATTGTAATAAACCTTTCAGAAACAATAATTGAAACAAAAAAGGCTTCATAGAGTATAAATCGATAACACTAGGTTTGAAGGTTTCACCGGTGGTGAGCAAAGATGGGGGGTTCATTTCGAGTTTGAAAGGGTCGACTTTGGGTATCGCGACCCAGAAGAGGCACAACCTGACTACAACACTGGAATACAAGTTGCTGCTTATAGTTGTTTACCTTACGATGCAATTTTAGAATGGGCACCGGGTTAGCAGTTGATTTAAATTAGGAAGACATACCTTTTGGAATCAATACGGATTTTTATTGTAATTGGGTTCTAGATCCGTCGAAGGTCTTTAATATTTTACCGGCTTGTTGTACCCTTCCGACCAAGAAAGCTATTCAATTTAGTGTAAGCTTTAAACCAAACTTTCCTGGAGCATTTTACCAGGGTTCATTGGAGTGTTACGTGTATCCAGCAACGGATGGTTATGATGAAGGTGGGCCGCCATGGAACTATTCGTCCTCAAATGATACTAAAGGTAAAGCGAAGAAAGGTAAGGTCGCTAAAGGTAGACCCGAAGAAAAGGAACACAAGAAATTGGAAACCCCAGACCCTGGAAATCTAATTGAAGGGTTATCTGAGGCATTACCTGAGCTGCCTGTAACATCTACCCAATCGACAGCATTGAATTCCGACAGTAGTGAGGGAAAGACCAAGCTAAATGCTGTAACCGAAACTGACATTAAAGCGGCTACGGGGGAGCAAGATGAAATGTACTCTGAGCACGGATACTTTATGAAAGTTCATATATCACGATTGAACGAAGGGCAAGACATTCATTTCATGGCGGCTCCTGTGTCTGATGATATAAGCAAATATGATCTTCCCGAGATGCTAGCCAATGAAGATGATATTCGGCGATACTTACGACAAAGTGACAGCTCCTCGTCCATAGGTGGACTGGGCGAAACTACCAATGAGTGTGTATCAAAACGAATCCAAGTTCCTCGTCCGGAAAATGATAACACGGCAGCTTCCAAAAGATCAGCAGCACTTCTCCAAAGTGATGCTGCTAACGAAGTAGAGCCCAGTGGAGACGTCGCAGTTGCCGAGCACGACATCGGTTCTATAGCTGTACCCAGCATACATCCATTAAACTTGATACTTGCCGGAAACGACGAAGTAAATCAATCGCCAGTATTGGATGGGATTAAAAGAATTGCTCTACCGCTGTGCCTTACATTGAAAGTCACAGGTAGAGGCTTATGTTTGTCATGTTAGTTTTGACAGGCGTTGAGAAAGTTAAAGGATTGCATGTCTTCTTTCGCTATCTAGGTCATACTTTCACTTCGCAGAGGGTACCTTTCATACCAAATGTCAAGTTGCCCCTGAAAGCAGAAATGTACGCGAGTACTCCGAATGCCTCGACGGGACGAACGTTTCTTGTAAAAAATCTTAGCGACTTGCCCTGCTTTTATAGTTTGGATAAAGCTGACGGGTTCGTGAGTTTAATAAAAAATAAATTTTGCCAAATAACACTAGGGAGAAAACTACGGCTGCTTTGTGTATAGATACGATGCTTTTCGAGTTCGACCACTTGTTGGATTGATTCACGGAAGTCAGCATGAAATTATAGTTGCTCGCATGATACCGTCGATGGAGAAGAGTGCGATGTACAAATCTGACGTTGGAATAACTTTTAACATTACGGACAACTGTCTTGTTGGTTTGTATGGTTATTGTGAAGTTCCCACTCTAGGGATTCATGTGCTCTATGAATCTTCTGCCCGTGGGAACGAAATTGTTTGTCCTACAACGATTGCTGGATGTGTTTCGTACAGTTACGTAGAGTTACAGAATCCCACTGGGTTCCATTATAGGTACACACACAATCAAAAAGTTTTTGATGAAAGCTCTGCTGGACAAAATAAATACCGACATGTGACCCAACTCTAGATTCTGGATAGAGCCTGCCGATGTGGAGGACGAAGATTGGCTGATTGTATGAAAATAGACCCTAAAGTGTATTCTGGAAAAGTTGTACATTCCAAAAGTACAAAACATAATTCACGTTTTACTTTATTAGATATCCCCCAAACCCTCAGCAGGTTCTATTGCACCTAATGAGGTACTAAAAATTCATCAAAAATACACTTCCCACGAATACAAATTTTTTTCGTTTTGATGTCTGAAAGAAATTTTTCAGACGATTCCGATTGCCTGGAAATTCGCACCCAAACAGGATGGAATGTTCTATCTCTTTTGGAGATTTTGTTTTGAAGTAGATAGAACTTGTATTCCAGTCAAGTCCTTGGGGCATTATGAATTTATCGTTCCCTTTACAGGGATAGCTAAAACATCCTATTTGAAGGTGAGTTCACTAAAAATAACTATCGCTATTCAATACTAAGTAGCATACCAAGGGGGAAAATTGTATCTATTGTCAACCGGTGTAGGCCCAACCAAGTACGCTAGACTTTGAGCTAATTCAGATCTTCGATACGAAGAGCAAAACCGTCGTTGTAAAGAACGACGGAGAATGTCCTGTTAACGCTCATTTCATAGTAAGCCCTGAGATTGATAATAGAAATTCACAAATTGCTTAATTTTAGGGAAACTAATTGCGAGCACGTCTCTTGCCTCTGCTACCTGAATAGATTCACCATGAACAGTGGCTTAGTAACTTTCCCCCAGACTTAATAAGTGTTAATCCCTCAAGGATTTCCCTAAAGCCTCAGGAAAGCGCTCAGGTACTCTTAATAGATTAAACTTTTTTTTATGGTTTCCTGTACCTAGACTCGGTTGTGTAACGACTCTACACCTGGTATTCTGTGCCTTGCGTACAGATTGTCGTTACTGTTCGTCCAACAAAGTCTACGATGCAACGGTTTTATATCATCTACAACCTTGAGTTCAAAGATGATGACGAATTTGTGGAAGGTGCGACCATGGATGTTTTTGAGAAACATCTTGTCGATATAACATTTATGGGCGATCATACTGTGTTCAAGGTAGAATAAGATAATACTTTTTTCATGTGCTCTCTCATCAAACTCGTGAAAATTTAGGTAACGGACATAATATTGGACTCCAGCAAGTCAATATGGGATGCGGAGCAATGTTGGTCCATGTTTTCCATTTCTCTGTAAAAACTGTTTCATAAACATGTTAAGCCCTAAAGTATAAAGCTCAAAATCGTAACAGGCTATTTGTTTTATCTAAAGATTAAACCAATTATTGACACCCCAACATTTTATTGTGGAAGGGACAGTGCCGCACGTCTCATGCGTGTCATTTCGGTTTCCTCCGGCGCCAATCAATTCAGAGCCGTGCCTGTTAAAATTGCACATTAGTAATGTCAGTGAGTTGAAAGGCTACTGGGCAACTTTCACAAAACCACCGAATGGCTGGAGGCGTCATGTCCAACAAAAAATTTGTGGTACCTGTGGAACACTAGAGTTTAAAGATGGTCACTACTCAGATACACCAGACTTGGCATCACAAATCTGGGCAAAAAAGTTTAATTACACTGGAAATGCTACGGGGACGACAAGTAAAATTTCACCAACATGCAACTCGCTCAAGGACCTGAGCCTATTTGAAATCTCGCCAGCTAACGGAACTCTAAAAAGCAAAGAATCTCAAATTATAAACATAAAATACAGCTACACATCTCTAGGCCCCCATGAGGTCGCTGTTCTGCTACGAATTTTCCCAGCCATTTTCATATGGCTTGATTTAAAAGGACGAACTCTAGATGTTAATCAGCCGCATCTTCAGTTAATGAACAAACGGGAGATGAAATTGCATCCGATCAGTCTTAGTGACATAGACCCGCCAGTACAGGTTCGTTCAAAAATGTAATTTGAGATTCCATGTTTTCCAGGAAGAATGCCCGCATAACAGTGTTTGCAATCATAGATGTTCTGGTTGTACAATGGTGGAAACGTGGTTGCCTCATACACAGTAGATCTGGAGCCATTTGAAAAGCTTAAAGATGAAAATTTCGGACACGCTGTTATGGAATGTCTCACTCCGAAAGGAGACGTTCCGCCTAGATCATGGGCTGCTGTGAAGCTTAAATTTTCTCCGTTAGAGTATACAACGTACACGGTAATGTTAGTAAAATGTTGCAGGGCTTACGCTTCCCATTTGCATTATTGATGTGTAAAATATTATATTAATGAACAGATGCCACTCAAAATCTTACCACATTACGATAAAACACCATGTTTGGTTTCATTAACTGGAACTGCAGCGATGAACCCTGGAGTAAGCCTCCGACCACAAACATTTGAAACGATTCGGAAGTTCGTTTTGTTCTCGCCCGCCGTTCCGGTTACCATAAGTCCTTCCCATATAACGATAAGTCATTTGATTCCTACCGGGCACTCAGTAACAAGAGTTGTTTTCCTTACAAACCTTCATGCAAGAAACACGATGAAATATTATTGGCACAATATGCCAATAGAAGGCGGTGGAATGATATCTTTTCATCCAAACGGGGGAAGGCTGTCACCGAAGGAGGAAGTATCATGTAAAGTTGTCATAAAAGCTGGCGACACTCCAACCGTTTTGTCAACGATGATTTTATGTACATTTGAGGATGAAACGGCACATGTTCTGTACGAGTTTGTTCTGAGCCAGTGGCGAGACTACATGAAAAACACACANCTGGCGACACTCCAACCGTTTTGTCAACGATGATTTTATGTACATTTGAGGATGAAACGGCACATGTTCTGTACGAGTTTGTTCTGAGCCAGTGGCGAGACTACATGAAAAACACACAGTTTCGTGATAGCGAACAATCAAACACTGAGGTAATAGTTAGAAAAGGAAAACATTTTCAGTGATAAGAAAAACAACCACTTGCATATTTCCCTAGAAGTTGGTGAAACGGGTAAATTGGGCGAAAATTACTATTGGTCACGTATACGTCTGATCAAATTACACTTAGCTTTGAGAGTGTGGTCACTTTGATCGATTACCTTTTTTCATGCCTGACTTTGAACGGAGTTTAGCAAGAAAAAAAGCTTAACACATGAATTCCAGAAAACCCCTTCTACGCGTACACATAAGATCGATTGCCTTTTTTCATGCCTGACTTTGAACGGAGTTTAGCAAGAAAAAAAGCTTAACACATGAATTCCAGAAAACCCCTTCTACGCGTACACATATTAGATGTACACATATTCTGTGTGTAGATTATTCCAACATTTTGGCTTACATGTTTCTTAAAACCTAAAATATGCTTTTTTTGGCAGAAAGTTTACTCTGAAAATATCGTTTTTCCAAGAAAATTAATTCAATTTTCAAACTCCTTTCCCCTAATTCCTACGTGCAGGTATCCCATAATAAACCGGAGCCTCCGGAAACGTACACGAGACTTCTGGCTGTTTCCTTGTACATTGGCAGCCCGTTTGGTCAAGTCGACAGTTTAAATCCAAAGTTTGTTATTGTCGTGATGATAACGTTTATTTTATCCATTTGAGGAAGTTCCTGACGTTTTTTACTAATGCATTGATGTGATAACAGGGAAAAGGCTAGAATGGGATTTGCAGAGCCGGTGATAACATCCGCGAGTAATCCTAGGTCGGTCTTTCCATTTACTGCGACTGGGTCAAAACTTTGTCAAAGTATTATTTCGGACATGATTTGGTAATATGCACTGGACATTCGATATGACTTGTAAAATCTCAAAGGCTGGCTCCACAGAAAGTAACAGTAATAACGTTGGTTTTATTTAGGGATGTAATTCAGTCACCAAGCTTCCCAGCTTTCAGTAGATCTGTGACCAGACGTAAGGCTCCACTATTTGAAGAATATGCTGATGTCGAAGGAAGCCGTAACACCACTCTACCATTGGACTCTCAACGTTCCGAAAGTGACCCCACCAACTCCATAAGTAGCGGTGATAACACAAACGAAGCCAGACCTTGCCCTGCACTCTACGTCAGACATACTAGAGAAAACAATTTTCAATATTTTACACGAAATGGCGGAGCGATACGCTCATGATGCAACAAAGACAAAATGGTTCGAAGTACCTCCAATTCAACCAAAGGCTTTCGTCAACGTGGATAAGTACAAACAGCTCTTTCAGTAACTTGTATGACAATAAGCCCGTTTTTATAATGAGTGTAATTTTAATTTATCTAAATAAAAAACGTTCTTCCGTAGTCGCAAGACGTGGACATTTTGTTGCTTTTTTCAGTATTGGCCTATTCGAGTCTTAATAAGTTTAATTAACTCACAGTCGATGCTAAATGCAACTGATTCTCATATTGCCCTCAAAAACACATTTCCATCACAAATAATTGAATTTGCGTCTATGTCACCATAAAACAAAGAAACGTAGTAATGAAAGATCCTTCAAAACAAATGTACCTGTAGACTAACATTTTTCATTGTATCACACTATCACTAATTAGTATTGTAATGTTGAAAAGAATATTCATTTGTAAAGTATTCGTGGGAAACAAAAGGATTCCACATCGACGAGTTCGTTGAATAGCAATGGAAGGTCACCAACTCGACTAAAGATACTTTGTGTCTAAATCAAGATCTCCGGGAAAACGCGTGTGATTTGTTAAAAGTTACTGAACCGTATTTGGACTATATGCACTCAATGAATCTACATCGACAGTAGGATGCTTTCTGGGAATCGATGAGGCAAATCTTTCTCCAGTACCAACCTGGCCTGCTGGATGTGTAAAAAAAGTGGTGCAACTTTCACTGAAAGTAAAATATTGTGTTCTTGGGGCTTCCATAAAAGAGCACTCTTCTCGTCTTCTCTCTATTCATACCCATTCTATGTAGCCAATGATAATAATTAACCAAAGATACGCACCTCTACAGATGAAAGAGAAGACTAAAGATACTTTGTGTCTAAATCAAGATCTCCGGGAAAACGCGTGTGATTTGTTAAAAGTTACTGAACCGTATTTGGACCATATGCACTCAATGAATCTACATCTACAGTAGGATGCTTTCTGGGAATCGATGAGGCAAATCTTTCTCCAGTACCAACCTGGCCTGCTGGATGTGTAAAAAAGCGGTGGAACTTTCACTGAATAAAATGTTGTGTTCTTGGGGCTTCCATAAAAGAGCACTCTTCTCGTCTTCTCTCTATTCATACCCATTCTATGTAGCCAATGATAATAATTAACCAAAGATACGCACCTCTACAGATGAAAGAGATTGATTTAGGTGATTTTTGAAGAAAAAGACGACCATTCAATTGCAGCATTTCGGCTTTTATATTTCAGCACTTTTTATTCATTAAAATCTCGAGTAATTTAATACTTAGTTCACAATCAGTTAACATCAAGTACAAACTAACACTTTGGGTTTTTGGATCGTGTGTCGATCGTTTGGAAGTCACATTAAGGAAAACACTTAAATACGCATTTAAGTCTATTTTATCAGAAGTTCAATCAATTCCTAATCATTAATTTATCTTCGTTTGCAAAATAGTATGGTAGGCGCAATCGAGGTCTAGTTTCGAAAACAGTTCATTGTTGTTTCAGTGAGAGAAATCCCCCTTGAAAAATTTAGTACAGATTTTGTCAATGGTTATAGCATATGGTTTAGAAACAAAGATGGCTTAATTGGCTGAAGAGCAAAGAAAATAACCTACTTTTAAAATGAAAAGCTACATGAAGTGTTCTCCTTATGTTGACTTAATTGCTGTTCATTCATCCCACAAATTGTGCCAATATTTACGAACTACAAGACGGTCGGCACTTTGCTAACTGAATTGTCAAGTAGTTTCTGTTTCAACACACAGCAATTGAGTGCTCATTAGTAAGAATGGAATCATAATTAGAAACCACCAGTATTAGCTTCTCGTCATATCTGTGTTTGTTCTACTATGAGGGTAAGTCAATAGGCCGTGCGTTTTACCAATTCACGTGGTTCTTTTGAAATTTCCAGCAAATCCAAATCTACCTTCCGTGATCCAATAAAAATCCCTTTGAAACGAAAAGCACAAAATTTTTCAAGAAGCTACATACTGTAAAAAAAATATTTTGTGCCCGTCCAATCCGCTCCAATCGATGTTGATGTCCAAAGAATAGATCGTTTTACTACTGAAATGAATGAATTCGTTATAAAGATGGAAAACAAACCCGTTTACAGTAAACTCGATGTGAACTCCCAAGTCACTAAAACATAATATATTCACTATCTGCGACTATTTGTGTGAAACGGTATGCCGCTAAAATAAAATCAATAAAATTACCCATCATCAGATAGAAATCACATAACTTGATAGCATTTGCATGCTGAATACTAACTCAATGACTCATTCGCAAAGACTTAAAGCGTTGGGAAATGCAAAATATGAGAATTCATTATTTTTAAGGGATAAGAGGTATTTTACGGTTTTAAACGCGATTCAAACTGACATAAAAAACATTCTATTGTCAGACAACGTCCAACGAGTTTATGAACTAAAGAAAACAATTTCAATAATGATCAGTTTCTTTGCACGTAGCATTTCCTTTCCATAGAACAGACAGCTAAAATATTTTAAGAATAAAAAAGTTTTGTAATATTTCAAAAGAAAATGGTCTTGGTCGATAAAGTGTAAGAAAAACGAGTCCACCCTCATCTCTTTACTGCAGCGCGAGTCACATCCTAAGTCACAGGATGTAAAAGGCAGAGCCAAAAAACCAAAATACAAATGCACTACATCAAATCAGCATTTCTCTTACTCTTTCGACATTCTAATACACATACAAGGAAAAACAATTTTTGTGGGTAATGCAAATATATTGCTAAAATACACTGTTGACATTTTCAGAAAAATGAAGCCCGGCCATGAAATCTGAAAATGACAAGTTCTATATTTTAAATCTTCCGACCTATTTTTCTTGTGCTTCATCTCCATTCTTAGGCTTCATCTTTGGCTACACTTTCAATTCTCCAGATGCATCTCGTGCGAGAAAATGTTTTATTTTGCAAGTCACGACCATGATCATTATTATTATTTCTTTCTTGTCGCATGCAAAAAAAGGGAACATCATAATAATAATACTCTAACAACCTGGGAACGTGTAAGGTGACCAAAACCAAGTCTGCCGTCTGCATGCAATCTCAAAGCGTGAAGTCAAATGTAGATAAAAGCGTCTCGTAAGCAGCATTTTTGTATGCATATCGCTCCCTTCACAGCAATTCCCGAATAATAATGGATCTTGTTCGCGGCATTAATGAAACGGTAGGATTAGCAGAAAAATCCAGAGTTCTCAAGCTTAACACTTGAGCCCTTTTTCGAAAAATCGTACACGTAAGCTCATAAGGTCAGGAAATCAAGTTAGTCTAGGATGAATTGTGATGATCCCTTTGAGAAATTACTTGTTTTTTTCTCGCAGCTCGCGTCAAGAGTGAAACCGCCTCAAGCATTGTAAATTTGATTTAGAAATTTTACGAACTCTTGTTTATTACTATCACGTAGTATGACGTAACTACTGAGAAATGTGTGAGCGGGAGCATAATATAATGATACAACTGAACTAACTTGACTCACTGCGTGCTATGCTTGCGCTGAAGTGTTAAATGTTAAATATGGAGAATGACGGTAATGCTGAAACTGAAAAATCATGGTAAAAGAAAACAGTTTAGCCTGGTGTTTGTTCAGGGTTGGCTTTCGAATATCAAGAAAAAAATAGTGTGAATCGTTCTGGCCTTAGCTTAAACTTTTAAAGGTTTCCCTCAGTTCTTTCTCAACTGAAACTGAAAGCTTATTACAACTCTTTTCCAAATAAAAATACACTTTCAAACACTATGATTATAATTACATGTATTAGAACAAAGGAGGATTTGAATTACCTCAATCAAGGCTACATCAGGTTCTTACAATGCATCAGTGTATGGTTAGTAAGCAAATCTGTCTATGCCTCTAAAGCAAATCTCACAAATAACACTCGTAGTGTTCACCAAGTAAACAGAAATTTCCCTTTACACATCAGCAGCAGAACTGACAGAAGACATCAAAGAGACTTCAATTTTTTTAACTAATAGAGCGAGTGGACCGGGAGAAGAGCGTGTTGTGTTTGAAAAGAAATTTCTCATTAGAAAGAAATCGATACAATAGCAGCATGCAATGTAGCTGAGGAACTGCGGATGCAAAAAGTACATACTTAACAAACAACTGCTGAGACATAATATAAACTAAAGATGTAGTCAGAGACTAAAAGTATAGTACATCGACTAGAAACTTTTTTGTCTGGGCTTTCACACTGTGTGTTAACTAATGTTTTGCCAAATATACAGTCTTTGTATTCAGGTCTGATGGTCAAATATAAAAAGTGAACAGACCATGCCGTTAACAAAGTTGAATGATGTTTAGCACTAGACAGCGTGCCTCATTTTTTCTTTAAGTATTCATTAATAGTATAGCTTTAAGTATACGTTTATATTCATAATTACTATTGTACTTCCTAAATAATATGAAAAGTCTGACTAAAATGCTGTTACACTTTCGACAACGACGACAACTACAAGAAAATATATTTATGTTTATAGCGTTATATTCTAGTTTTGGTAGTTGTTTTAACACCAATGGCATCACATTTTGTCCCACGCAAAAACGGTTGACTTCGTCGTCTCAACAAAAAAATAAATAAATTTTTCGGATAATGGAAGAGTCAGTAAAGTAATAAAAGCTTTTTCCTATTCCCTACCATAAAATATCGGATATAGTTGACTAGTACGTAAACTTTTCTACACAACTTTCCTTTGCTGTTGGACCTATACCGCCGTTCCAATGTATGACATGGGTAAACCATTGGAGAGATCAACGTTATTATTCCCATTTCTTCTTTGTAAATCCCTTTCAGCACCACTACCACTGCCAGTGGTTGAACCACTGGTCCCTGTCTGATTTGCACTTTCACTGTGAGAGAAAGTTTGAAGCTTTGTGCCATTGCTATCTTCAACTTTTGAAGTACTTTTGACTTTATCCTTGTCATCAATACAAGAAGTGGAGGCTGCCCAGTTTCTCAATTCCTGGTCTTTTTCATCCTCTTGCTCATCCTCTTGATCTTCACTCTCTTCGTCGACCACGCTGGCAACAAGAGGGGTAGGAAGTTCCGGCTTTTCTGCAACTCCGATTCCTTCATCTTGATCAGAGGATACGATATGCTCTAGTGACACTGAAATAATCATTTCTGTCTCATCTTTTGAAGTACTACTGAAACTACATCCTGTACTGTTTGGCATAATTGATGTTGTCGTGGCCGTGTTAGTTGCACTTGACAAGTTACGAGCTCCTCTGTACGATGCTGCCAAGGCGGCGGATGCTGCCGCAGCTGCCGAGTTGGTCCTGTACGAAGCCAAAGGCAATATTGCCCCACAACTCATGTTTCGCGAGTGGGATCTATTTCTGGTGTAGTGATGATGATGATGCTGTTGGTACAAGTGGGGGGTCTGGTATATTGGCTCGAAATACTGGTAAAATCTAGACGATGGACCAGGTCTAGGCTCAAATCCATCAAACCCGTAACCGTATGGATATCCCATAGGATTTGTGGAGCTGGAGCAAGTTGAACTTCGTCGCAAATAGCGTGCTGTCCCTATCGCAGCAGAGCTGCTGCTGGTTCCCACTCCGCAGCTACTGCTACTGTTAGGAACTGTTATAGAAAGACCAGAAACAGGGTCCTTCTCTTCAATGTTTGTAATGGTCCCACAACTTCCCCCTGCACTATGTGTCAGGTTGGGATTTGATCTTCCTTTCTCCTGGCCTACTATTTGGGAGGCAGTCATTAGCAGTGACATGTTGACAGTTTCATTCGAATGACTTCGACTGCGATCACCCCCCACGATGTTGGAAGCTCTACGAAGATAGTGTCGGTTAGGTCGAGTATATCCCCCAGGACCTAAAGGAGCAATACCTAATGGAGGTCCATCAGGAGACTTGATTGTAGGCAGCATGGCACCGTGAGCAGAAACGGTAGACGCCCTGTGTGGATTTTGGAGAAGAGGATGAGAAACACGATGAAACTTTGGAGCTTCCTTAGTTGGTGCCCTGGTTGGGGATATTACCTCATCCGGTTCTATCATATTTATTTTTTCGATCATTTCGCGTATTTCTGTTCGAAGGATGAACAGAAAAGAAACTTTTGCGAAGCCAATGATACAAAAGCCCAAAATAAACAAAATCCCTGATACGTGATCAACCCATTCGATGAGCTTCACTCCACAACCAACCCCATACACATACAATTGTTTCTGTGGGGCTTTAGTTGAGTTACTTCCACTGCTAGTTTCTTCGGGTCCATCGCTATTTTCGTCACTACCTTTCTCTCCGTCACTGGTATCATTAGAACTCTCATTCCCGTGCTCATATGGAGTGGAAGAAGCTGATACAACGGCTGCGTATGCACTGCGGGCTGCCATGTACGATGTCGACGAGTGATATACACCATCTTTGTTAGATGGTAATCGGTGGAAATGTGATTCTGAAAAACTCGTTGGAATCTCTTCTCTCCCTTGCCCTTCTGCAAGTTTTCCCTTAAACGTTAACCGAGTACTTTTTGTACTAGCAAGAGGAACAGTTGGCAGCTGGTACTGACTAGATTCATGGGAACTGTGTGCGCTTATCTCTGCATTTCGTTTCTCTCGTAGCTCTGAGTTTCTTTCATATTTATGCAATATTTCTAAACCCCTTGCATCAGCTTCCGGAGCTTCTAAAGTGGTTGGTCTTATATTCGTCCTCTTTTGATGAAATCCCGCCGCAGATAACAAGTGGGATAACTTGAACTCATCAAGCTTATCTTTGGACGCAGTATGTTCCATAGAGTACGTCATCCTTGTTATAGAATTTTGTCCTGGAGGATTTCTTACGTTAGGCAAAAAGCCGGGTTGATCTTGACTGGAGCTTTTATGAGTTGCACGATGTTCCTTGTCATTCAGTTTTGCAATTTCTTGGGCTTTCAGGCTGTTGGTAATCTCCGCGGAAATGCTGGGATTTGGAGTTGGATAGGAAGCGGAAAAAAATGATGTTGGTTCTGGTCCTCGTGTCGCTTCAGATGTCCTTGTTTTTCCTCGATATAGCCAAGCTGCTCCAGAATTCTCAGCATTTGGTGTTGATGTCTTGGCATCACTTCTATACCTTTGCTCTTTCTTTCTTGTTTCTCTTTGATCGAGCAAATCTTTTTTATCCGAGATCTGATGATTGAGTCCCTCGGGCTGCCCATGACAGCCGAGAGTCCTCTGAATCGTGGGAGCTCTACTTAGGCCAGCTACTTGGGTCACCGATGACGAAAACAACAAAGCTCTCGTTTCGCTCGGATCTCTCTTAACTCGAAAGGAAATGGACGGGAATAATTTGTTCGTCTTCTTGTTAAGGGTTTGTCGAGTCGTGTGCTGTTGAACTACATCCTCGGCGGAAGATACATTTTGTGTTTCTTCATTGTCTAAATGCAGAACGTTTTTGTGACCTTCGACTCGATTTCTCGTTTTTTGGGCCACTGTGTTTTCATAATAATTACTGTCGCTGTTGTACAAGCCACCCGTTTCACTAGATTCTTTGCTACTCTTATGTGCCCTATTATTATCGACTATATGTTCTCGGAATAATAGTCCATTAGTGACATTGTTATGTTTCGCTATAAACGGGGAGGAGGTAGAATGCTTAGGCGGCTTGTCATCAACCGAGGATAAGGATTGCGATTTACGATGAAGCTCATGGCGTACTTTATGAGGATGAGATGGTTCGTGGACTTGAGCCCGAAACAAGGAGTCCGCGGGGAGGGCGGCAGGAGGGTGATTAGGCTTCGAGTAGGTATGTTTAGCATTATTATTGTGATAATCATCAGGTACTGCTGCTGGTACGACGGACGACTCATCAGATTGATGAAAGTCGCCGAGATAATTTGAGTTTCTATGAAATTTCTTGTCATAACTATAATCATCCTCCCAGGAGTCATCGAAATGCTCATCTGAATCGTCCATGACCGAGTCATCATTAATACTGTCTTCTTTGCCTGCCGCTTGGGTGTAGCTAGCAGGGGGCTGCCTTTTAATGTCAGTTTGCTCATTAGTTATACGAGGATCGTCATTTTTATGAGGCAAACTTATAGCAGTCCTACTGCGTCTGCCACCACCACCTCCCCTGCCGCTGGTAAAATCCGTTGGGTTGAGGCTGGAGTGCTCATTATTTGAGAATGAGGACTCTGGAGGCTGGTCACTGAATGGAGGGTACTCCTCTTCAGAAGGATAATGAGAGACACGATAAGTCTTATCGAGACTAGCACCGCCACTGCTGCTACTGCTGACAGTGGCAGGGGCATAAAGAAGAGTGCAGCAGGATTCTGGCAAAGATAACAGACCTGTTTCTACATCCACAATGACGTGCGAATTGGCGGTGAAAGCTGCCTGCTTCGAATTTCTGGGCGATGGAAACTTTTCAAAATCGAAAGGCCCATTAACACCACAGCAGTGGTCTTGCGACTGGACTTTGTTCCACGTCAGCGTGAACGACTCGTCTGTCGAGTACTTGGCTATGAACTCGCTGCTCAAAAATGGACGTAAATTATCTTTCACCTTTTCCAGGTGAAAAACCCAGTAGAGGCCGACTCCAACGTCACCCAGAGTTAGAAGCAAAAGAAGGGTCCAGTATAGACTTAGCAGCTTGTGCGATAGTCGTTGTGCTCCGAGGCAACCTATCGTCTGTACTACTCCGCATTGAAGTATCAAAGCACCATAAGCGTAGAAGAAGGTTGGATGATAGAGCTCCACTCCCCTAAAATCAAACAAAAAAAAATTATTCAATCATCAATCATGTATGTCATCTCATCCATTAAAAGTCAACATCATTGAGTCCGGTTACTTCAAATCCTGTTTTGGCAACTAAAACTCTACAATGTACGTTACTACATAATAGGAAGTCATTTCATTCACTGCTTTTCATGCGTCCATGAAGAACAAATGTTTCATGGGACTATTAAGATTATAAGATGTGCTCGTCTTGTGATCAATCTTGCTTGGAAATATATCTTCACCAATGCACTCTCTTCAAGTATAACTGCCTGTCAGAATCATTTGCATTTTAAAATCCGCAAAATGGCTAGACGCTGTTCAGTCAATATGATAAAGCTGACCAGACAGGTAAGCATTTTTTCTTCGACGAGTTCCTGCTAGCCGCAGTATATTAATATTTATCTCCAGTTTACGACATAGTCATTATCTTGTTTCCAAAAGTGACATATTAGATTAGAGAAATGGTTTGCTTGTATATGGTTAAATGTGTTTCCATTTCGAAAGTTGCTTTCATTTCCTTTCCCATGTTTATGAGAAAAGTGTTTTAAAAGTCGGCAAAAGTTGTAGAAAATGAGTCGATAGTTAGTAATAGCAAGAGATCACGTTCTTATCGGTATATAGGTTCAATTCGAGTAGATATGTAACGTGTCACCATTCATGACAACCAATTTTTTCCCCTTTGCTGGGCGTGCATGTGCAAAGTTGAGTCATTTATGGCATTTTTTGTGAACATGGATCTTCAGGCGTAGTCCTAACTAGATGAATCGCCAGAATGATTTTGCTTTCGAGTAAGTAATTTTCTAAGATGCGATGTCATGAAAAAAATGTATAACAAACAGAAGAAGAGGAAGCGCTTTCGTACTTCACTCAGTTACACGATTGACGCTGACGTTAACGAGGCAGAACGACCTGACTCCCTCATCTAATACGTACAAGTTCCTCATGCACGGAAACCTACGCCGTTTTAAGTACTTCATGGTAGCTTATTACACATTTATGTTATCCTATAGTAATGGTTCCACCGATCCTATCTTCCTTGTTACAGTTTTATGCCTCAGGATGGTACGTAGTTTTTTGTCAAATGACCAAAAGCAATCTTCCTTAATGACGCAACTCAACTAAGCGTATCTGTCTTTCCTACTTATGTTGAAAAAATGGCACGGGAAACGGTCACCTTCTATTTTCTCTCCGTTTACTTATACAATACTATATACCTACGTACACGGACAATTGTCATAAGCCAAGCCTTTTGCTGACTGTTGCTCGTTTCTTGAGAGGCAGTGCTTTTTTGTTTCAGCCTGAAGTGTGTTATACATAAAGAGGAAAAGCTCATTTTTTACTTGCGCTGGACTACTTTATTCTCACGATAAGATGAAAAACAATGATTACCTGACAAATTACTTTTGAATCACCATCTACATCTACAATCTGTCTTAAGTCCTGGAATTTCAGACGAACGTAATTGATGGCTACATTCTCGTAGATTCATGTACTAGTTGAGATTTCTTCTGCGCTTTCATTGAGTAGTCTTTCTCTCCTTTACTTGGTCACACGCTTGGTCGAGATAGAACAAATCAATTTTGCTCAGAGAATACAACTTTGAGAGAAGAACCCTTCCAATCACTTACCTCTGCATGTCATACAAGACACGGTTGTGTTGAAGCTTACACACGTTTCTTCATGGATGTGACATCTTTGTCAATCCATGCGTGACTTTTTGTCGACATTTGTCAGCTATTACTTCGACATCATTTTTGCACACTCAGCTCCAAGGAAAAATTGAAGTGCATTTGTGGTAAAAGAAAATACTCGGTAATAACTTCGAAATTGACTTAACAGTAAAGAAATACCAAACTACCCGCCAGGCTGTGCAGAAGGTCATATTGGTTTTGTTACGATAGATTCGAGTTTTCTCGTCTTGACTTGGACGAAATTCTTTAAGAGGAGAAAGAATTTTGAATAAAAGCCATTAGCTTTTGTATGAGAAGTTCAATGGATTTGACTTATCAGTAGGCTGGTGACGTTTGTCAGGTATGCTCTCACACTAATGGCCTACATTATGTTTATGTCGAATCCACGACTAGTTATCATATTGATATTTGAAAATTACAAGTCAAAGTAATCCTTAGTTATCCGCTTCGTTCTTGATGATCTCAATCCTGATTGAAGGCGTACAACAAATTGCCATGCTTATATAATTACATATGTGTTTGCGAGCTTAACTTCTGTTGGCGAGTTGACAACTATGCTCATGAACAAACGCCGATGGACTTGAACAAAAATTTCGTGGAAACCTCATTCTTTCTCGGAGTTTTTTTTAAACAATGCGAGCTGAGTTCATATTGAACTAGATATTTTGGTGACTACAATGAAAGTACTTGTATGGTAGAAAGAGAGGGATATAACCAAAATAAGTTCTCGAAAAAGCTCTATTCAATGCAGTATCTGCACCCAATAGTAAGTTGACAATAGTTTCATCAATACTAATACTCGTTCGCGAAACCTAAACCGCTCAAGTTAAGCCGAAAAGCAATTTATCTTCCCCGTCTTATAAATCGGAGAATTCTTATAAGCGTGCAATTTTTGTTCTTGAAAACAGTGCCTGAGTATGCATTTTCTCATTTTTTTGTTTTCGATGAATATTTTATGTGGACGCAAGACACATTTGGTATCGAAACCCATATTTCATAGGACCTACTTGAAACCAGACTCTTGCAAAGATCACGTCAAGCGTCACTTCATCAAACTATACCAATTCTTCCAGTGCTTATGATTTATGACTGCAATACCATTTCTCGATGTAACTTACAGTTTTATATGACTGACGCATATCCTCACTGAAATACTAAGACCTAAACTAGGGATAAACGTTTTTATAATGGAAATATTATGCAATTAGTATTCAGTGTTTTTGCCAAATTCTTTTAGCGAAACATCAAAGTAAAACTTTCCGCCAAGAATATTTTTACGTCTTTACAAAAGCTATCAACTTGATAAACGATCTAAACCATCTAAAGACAACCATTATCGGATGTTTAGTGGCTTTGAGTCTGTTTAGAGGTTTAAAAAAGTCGTTAGTAAGTAACTCAAGGTAGGTAGTTTGCTTTCTAATGACTGAAAATAAAGCTTAAAAGCTTTCTGTTCCAGTGAAAGTTTCAAATAGAGAATTGATAGTTCGATAAAAGTGAAGTTTTTTTTAGGTAAGGACGATGTCAGCAAAATAAATAACATAAAACATAGCCATCAGTGGTTTAAGGTAAATACTTGGAAGCTGTTGTCGGCTAAAAGTTGAGAAGTGCACCTTTCACATTTCAATTTAACGCGGTATAAGCCTATATAAATGACATGACAGCAGTAATATAAGGAACTTTCGACTTTGCGTAGCGTCTTTGGTGGTATTTTGAGAGTTTCTACGTCAAGTTTTAGTGCCAAGTTAGCGTGGGAAGAAAATCGCACACGAGTGGTGAGCATTAATGTAATGTCCGGATCAAGTATGGAAGAATATCGGTTAAGTATTTCGATATTGCATCGCCTTCAAGCTTCCGATGCTAACTCCGAAAAAAATAGGGCAAATATTTTTAAAGGGGACAAAACTATGAAACTCAGATAATTAAAAAGTTTCAATTCCTAGTAGTTCATATATCTATCATTCCTTTCTTCGCCGGTAGGCAAAGGTCTAGTCTTAATTAAATTCGGATGTTGATGTGAAGCCATCTACTTCTCGGAACTTGTATGAGTTAGGATCTCGGTATATAATGTAAATAAAGTGTCTTGTATGGCCGTGGTCTTCATAAACTTTTCTGCGCTGAAAGGAGCCACCGCAAAAACGGTTTGTAACGATAAACCGTGTGACCGCCTCCTTAAAGCTGTAAGTTTGTACATCTTGTATTCTAGACCTAGAGAAGTTTCCTAATTTCCGACAGAAAATCTTATTACTACCTCTCCGTAATAAAAACACATCCAGGCACATGTGAACACTCAGGTCAAACGTATATGGACATATATGGATACACGTACTTTATTGTGTATCTAGATAGAAACGTCAACTTCATCGAACATACCGCAATCGGAAGTTTAAAAATAATATGGTTTACAAAGCTAAAGTTTCTCTTTGCAACATTTCTGGCTACCTACTATGTTCTATATAACTCATGTTTTCCATAGACTACCAGAGGATCCATCTTTTAAAATTACTGAAACGGGGGATCCGTGTAATTGACGTCTTGTACGAAGAAGAAATCCTACGTTATGATCTGAAATTGCAGGAACGGACCATTTCAACAAAAGTTTGCATGGTCGTTTCCTGCTGGAAAAGAAGTCGTGCGGAGAAGGTCTCTAACCAAATAGCCTCAATGTAAAGCAATATTTTTCCCGTATGTCATATCGTTGATACAGAGTTGAACGTGCTAGAAAGTTTATAGGCACGTACTTTCATTGTCTGATTAGTTATTAGATAGGTGGGACGTAATAACCATTGCTTGACAGTGATGGGGCTGGGAAAAGCCATATAAATTTTGCTGTCTAATAGCCTATTCCAATTACGCACACGAGTGTAAGGTCAGGTATCACGTAGGATTCCCAAGCATGTAGCACATAGTGCAGGATTTTGTTTTGATGCCACAGAGTGAAAAACCCATTCTAAGTTTGTCATTTTGCAGCTTCAGAGTTCAATTTTGATGTCGGATTATGTGCTGTCTTTACAACTTACCATTATAATATCATGTGTGTAAAGCCATTACGGCTACTATAAAATAGAAGCCGAACTAAGGAATGGATCTACAAAACTTTATCTTGACAGCCAGCATCCTGGTGTTATAGTATAGCCCATTTGCTGTTTTCAGCTTTCCGTAGATCCTATTATCTTCTAATGGTTATTGCGTTGTATTCAAGGACAAGACAGGAAAATAAGTGTGTATCAATGACATAAAAAAACAAAGGGGACGGACAAGACAAAACGAAAAAGCCATTATGGGGTCACCTCCCAAATGACTGACTTGACTGTTTGATGGCGAAATATCAAAAAAGACCTGCCCTAATCGCTCAGGCATACGACATGAGAACTTAATTTATAAACGGGCTCCACTGTTTGCTCAGAAGTATGCATATTACTTTGTCAAGAATATTAAATACGTAGCAATTCATGTTAATTCAATTTGCATGCAATATGATTTTGAAGAATAGCTATAAATTGCCACTACAGATGATGCATCCATTTTATGTAATTCGTCTAGAGGACGAACTTGGAAACACACTTACTGTAAAAGAGTCAGCCGAAAGTCGGCAACCACAAAGGCTGCAAAGATGATAAAAATTGTGGACGTGAAAGCCAAGACCACGTTGCAGGAATAGATCCACAGCCGGTAGTATTGCATTGAATGACGAATTTTAGTGGAGAATGCCGTGATGAAAACAAAAAAGGGTTTCACCAAGTCACAATAACAAAACAAGCCAGTGGAGGTGAAATAGGGTATCCCTCGGTTTGTAGCTTTTCTGTGTATTAATCGATGTTGTTGTTCCTTTGTGATGGGCTTATCGTTGCTGTCGGTATTGTTATATTTTCATTCTCGACTACTCACCCCGGTACACTAGCTGCTAATTTTCGTGTACATATTATATCACATATGCCAAAGTATCCTTACTTAAACGAGCATTATTTTCACTTGTTCATCCTATTCTTATAGGTTGAAGAAAAATCGTCTCTTGGCACTTGCTACCACTTCCTTTTTTGTGGTTTTTAGTATGAACGAAAGATTGCTGATGGGATGACAATTTTGTGTGTAGACTTTTGCAGGCATTCGTATTTGTTAAAAACCGACATTGTACGTACATCGAAACGGAAGCGAGAGTCCATTATCTAGCGTTTTCCTCGCTCCAGCTGGTGTCCCTGGCTGGGGTCATTTGGTAAGATCGTATCTTCAATGTTGACGCATTTTTGTTGCCAATAAAACTGTTCCTTGGCAGTTTTAGCAGTCGTAGAGAAAATGTCAATACTTTTATGTTCTTCACACATAAATTTTGATTGCAAAGCACATCCCAAATAAAAGTAACACATTGCGAACGATGTGTCATAATTATTTTACGCGACTGTCAGAAAAAAATTTTGTTTTTCATTCATAAAGTACTGCGTCAATATCGTCGATAATTCGAGGTCGGATATACTAACTTCCGATTGATTAAAAAAACCTCAGAGAAGAAGTAGAATTATCGTTGAAACACGATTTAAAAAAAACTTTTAAACATACAATTACATCATTCTCATTCTCATGTCAAAAGTTTTTCGATGGCTTGAACGTGTTTTCAGTGACAGAAGCTGGCATGTAACTGGTTTACGCATGGAATAGAACTTGTCTATTTTTTGAAGTATGCATGAAATAATTGTTCCAAAAAATGATGATTTCGTGTCTTCATATGTGAATCAGCATTATTCATTGTGATGTATGTTTGGAGAGAACACTATCATATTTAAAAATTAAAGGTTTGTATTTCAATTCGGTGTATAACAGTTCACAATGCATGGGTGAATTGTTCTGCGAAAGCATTTTATTTCTTTTTGGTTTTTCTTGGACACTGGAACATACCTAACCTAGATTTTTGGAGCAGTAGAATAAACAAGAAAATGAAAATAACGTTATTACTTCCTTCCTGCTATGCCATGCACATATCACTACCATTCACGTTTGAGTCACGATTCGAAAATGTTTGTAAGCACTGTTGAGATTTATGGATGTATGCAATGTTGAAAAACATGGAACGCTGTTTAGTGGTTGTCGACGTCCCGCAGATTTGTAGTCGCATGTGTTTTATTTTGGAATCTGTGCCGATTACAGTAGATCTACGTGTTGGAGCTTGGGCTAGGTTGACATCCTAAAATTAAAGGGTGAGACTTGATGTTCCACTAAAATGGAGCTTTGTCTTTCGTAAAAGAAGGATTTGGAAATTATTGTGTCCACCACCAATGGAAGACATGTAGCCATTTTCGTTACATTTCTAGACGTGTACGTGACAATTAAAGATATCTATGTATTTCTCACCAATTCACCTATTACTGTTGTGTACCCAAACTGAATTGTTAGTTAGATCCGCACGTTGTATCACGCCAGCTTTCACTTTCGTTACTATTTCAGCATGTAAAGAGAGCAAATGCATAGGTGCATGCGGTTTAAATCCTCAGATACTGATCTTTACGTTTCGGAAATCCTGGAATCGATGGGAGTTTCAAGTGGACACAATATAGTGCTCGTCGTGCTCGTGGTATCGACAATTCTCAGGAAATTTCGTTGAGTTTTACCTTTTTCGCACTATTTAGCATGGGATGAAAAAGCTATTGTTGGTACTTTTATCCATAGGAGAAAATGTTCAACTTTGTTTGTCAGCATTTATTATTCACACTCGTTTTCCAAGTTTTCTCCGCTAGCATATTGTAGTCTTGAGTCCAGTGGAAATTACACATCAACATCATCACTACATCTTATGCAATATTACTAAGATATGTTCTATCTCTAGACTTGACGCACGGGCAACTGACAGAAAGTATTTCGAAGATGTGCCTTTCTATCGTCGACTAAATTTTGACGCAACAGACTACTCTATTTTTCAGCCCTTGACGGACATCACTTGGGACTTGGTTGTGTAATGGTTCACTGGTTTTCACTTTCTCATTTTATGCATGTTTATCTCGGAGCAGCCTATAACGAAGGGAAACCAAACAGGATAAAAGTTAAGATTTACTTGAAATGCTTTCAAGAAAACTCCGCTGAACTGGGGCACTGAATATAAGTACAAAATGGTTCGCGAGGGCTTTATCTCTGCAGTAGTACTACAAATGGAAATGACTGTACTACATGGTCATTTATGTATGTTTTATCTTAATAACAAAAATGAACGATAACCGTTGTACTTTAGGGAGTAGTATTCTTGCTGATACGCCTTACTTTGGCTAAAGAAAACACTAAAAGCTAAGCGCTCAACAAAAACTAGCTGCATGATACATTTAAAATATATCTCTCCCTTAGACTTAGCAGAGAATGGAGGCACAAAACACAACTCTGTACTTTATTCTTGACTTCATTCCTCTACGAAATAATCCTTTACCAACAGAGTCGATCTTTCACCATTGTCGTTGCTTTCAGGTAGTATCCAGCCGCACACGTTGATTATGTGCCTAGTTAACTTATTCTTTTAAAGGCAAAGGTAACCAAGTTCAAGAAAAAATATTTTAGTAGTTGATTTCAGTCACGTTTTGCTGTAGATGTTTACAAATGATCCGATGAGGGAAGTGCATCGGACACAGGGACAAGCGACTGTTTATTTGGTAGTTGTTTCCTTGTTCAAACAAGCTCTGCTTGCTTACTCTATAGTTTCACTATGAACTCTTTCATAATTTTTATTTTAAGTTCTTTATGATGAAAAGCAACACATTGCGGGCTGCAAAAAAGTTGAATTATGTTACAGTCGGGCCAGTTGGGTTAGTTTTTGAATGGTTCTGAAATTTTGCTGGTTGTGGTTGCTTGAACGATTCGACTTTATAAGACTTTGATGGTAATGTTATTACACTCGCGCGAAGAAAATATTGTTTCTCTTGAAATGAAAGCGAGTGAAACTCAACTAGATGTTCATATTAGTTGGACCAATGACCATATAGTGATAGCATCAAGTATAAATGTACATGTGAAAAAGGAATCATGTAAGTCAGTGGCGACAACACGTAATTTCAGCAAAGTGAATGCTGGGTCGCCCACGTCGCTTATAGATCTTAGTGAACCCTTGGAACTTAACGTATTCGATGCTTTCTATTAACAAGTTGTAGTATCATGTCCGATGTATGGATTTCCAGCACGTCAAAAACCTGGAAATTAAGAAGGAAAATCAATTAATAGACTGCTTCATCCAAAACCAACGGTACATCCAGTATTTACAATGTACAGTCAAATTGTATATTAAAGGCAGTCCTATAAAAGAACCTGTCTAATAAAGGCATCATTTCTGTCGCCCAATCTGTATTTACCCCATGTATTTTCCCAACTCTATAAGAGACATGCTCTAGTAAAGGCAACTTTTTTTGTCGCCCTTGGATGCCTTTTATAGACAGGTTTGACTGTATATACATAACTGTTGTTAGTAGTCCACGCAAACATTCAGATTTAATAATTTGTACCAAATAATTATACTCTTTGGATCCACCCATTTACTACTGTAATTAAACACACAGCACTAAACTCTATTTTAATCGAGAAATTACTGGATCCAACATCAAAGTACCAGCGAGGACTTACAGTTAAAAAACGTCCCAACATGTGCATAGTTCCAGATAATAGGTTACATGAAGTTTCTAGCCGACAACCGAAGCGAGTTGTTGATTTTTACATCATGATTACCATTATTGTATAAAAGTTAAGTGTATCATGAGAGCATGGGCGAATACGTGAAAATATCTACAGGGGGAATCATGATATTTCAAAGATATTAAACATTTGATATTCTCATATATGGACCACAACTTTCTTTTGAACCATATTCGGACTCGCAAGAAACATCATACGAAAATAGTCATACCATCGAATGTAATGTACAGAATACAACTAACTTCTAATTTAGGAAATGAAGTATTATTATGTACAAAGGAAACGAATTAGAAAAATGAGCTGCTAAAGTTAGGGAAAGTTGGGTTCATGCAAAAAGTACAAACACTAACAAGCGGTCTTGACTACCAGATCCGAGTATGTGTTGTTAAAGTAGTTTCATGAATTCGTTCAACTTTGCTTCGCTACTTTTGATTAGATTGTTATATACGCACAAAAAGGCACACATGAAAAAAAAGTCAAGAAAAAACTTCATCCATTATCACAGCTACCGTCAACCGTACACCCATGGGATTCATTTGAATGGAAAGGAGTCTAAGCAATATTATTGTTTCTCTTAGAGAATTTTTAGTGTTATATAAGGAAAAAGGAAGTTTGCATAAGACCGTTGGCAAGAACGCTACCGTGAATGCATAAAATATGCTGTTAAGCAATATTATTGTTTCTCTTAGAGAATTTTTAGTGTTATATAAGGAAAAAGGAAGTTTGCATAAGACCGTTGGCAAGAACGCTACCGTGAATGCATAAAATATGCTGGTATTACCACACAAGGAAGGGTCAGTATAACTTTTGAGAAACATAAAGCCACTTTCAAGAAGGCTTAGTTCCTCGCATTTGCAGACTGGAAGAGAAAAAGGAAGTCGGCAAATCTGTCTGAGTGCGTATACTCTTCCTCTTGACATCTACACAAGGGATCCCGAGTTTCCTGTTGTGGATGATATTATAAATACACAAGCCATAACTACTTTATGGGTTGCTTTTTATATGCTTGTACCCTACCGTTAGTCGTCGTTCATGATATTGCAATTTTCATGCTTGAATCACTTTTTTACACTCTGCAGCAAGGACTTTTCAGGAATGTAAGAATAACAAAATGGCATCCTTACAAACAATGGATCAACTATATAGTGGGCCATTTTAGTACAGACGAAAACGTAATATCCCCGCAGTTGTTTCTTGTTGACCAGTATGCTTTCGCCCAAACTTTCTCTACAAATACTTACGTAAGCTGTTCAACTCTGAAACTGCAAAAATCATAAATGAATAAAACAACAAGATCATGATTTTGTCTTGATGGTAGTACCCAACCAGCCGAAATAAAAGTGAAAGTGGCAGAATATAACAGCCCCACTTATTGGTAGACAGCTAAGTAGAAAATTGCAAATTATACACTGTCCAAAGAAAACAGAGTTACTCTGAAGTGCTGCAGATCCTTCAACCAGTACAAACAAACTCGATTTATAAAATTGTTTGGAAGCTACAACCTATAGCTTAGAAATAACTTGGTCTATCATTGTTGATGATTTCATGCCGCAAGATTTACTATCTGGGTGTCAAATTTTGTTATGATGGGAATTGCATTGTAAAACCGCAATGCTATATGATTTTCTATATTTCTTTCTTCTTTATGATTTCTTTATGATTTCACATGATTCAACAAAATGTTCAGTTTTATATAGCTTCTTCTTACCATAGATTAACTAATAAATTTTTTTGATAGAGAACGATGGAAATTTTAGCCTATGCAATTTTATTGAGCAATACTCTGAAGTCAAACAAATATGCCTGCGTATGTACCATCTTATTAGTATTGGTGTGACAGATCATACCAATATAAAGAGGTCAAGCAGCCTAATATGTCACATTCTCTTGGAACGGAACGTTAGTTTCAAGCATTACCGATGGTAAAAACGTTGACAGAAATTTATACGGCGTAATCAATTTTGGACTATCGCTACTAATACAAAACTAGTAGGCTTGTAATACTATCTTCACTCCCTATAGTGGGATCATGGAAAGGTTAGCCAGACCATGTCACTTCTTACAGTTTCTCAAATTTCAACAAAGTGATTCCTAAAATAACATACGGTTATAAAAAATATTTTCTGTTCCAGACAACCAATCAAAACGTTTAACAATGCTTCGACTTCGTAACGTTTCCAGAAAGTAATCTTCATTTACATGCCTCACACATTGTACATAGGTTGAGCGCAAATACATTATTGAAATAATAGTAATTTTTGTAATATTTAGTTTTGGTAGTGAGCTTGTATATGCCGTACACGAAGAAGTGGCGAAAACATTATATCATAAATTATGGAAATGGTTTCGAAAAGTAGTCATACCTAATTGAAAATGCAGTCTACGACCTACTTCCGTTCTAGAAATATATAACCTGCTGTGACTGAAAAAGCCTACATATTACAACGCACGAAATCTGTGTAATGTGACAGAAAATTCCATACTAAGATTTTCAGAGCGCATTTGATGCGCCGATGAATCAACTGTGGTTGAATGAGCTTTTGTGTATGAAGCCTCATGAATTATGCAAGTGTATCTGTACCAGTATCTGTAAATGCTTTCTTTTTCTAGGATCAGTTCAATAGAAATGATGATGTCTATATTGTATGATGTTCGTACTCTACCTTACTCTGACATCATCATAATTGAGGATATTTTTATATGGTAGAAAACACGTAGGAGTCAGGTAGAACTTCTTCAAGCTCCGTCGATCCAACTTAAAAATTGCATGAAGTTTAGAAGCATAAACTTGATGTTCGTAATCCTATACGTTATACCTAATGCGCTATACAACGGAATTCAGTAGCCTAACACAACGATACAATAAAATACAGAGCCTTCGCAAACAACGGAAAAAGCTTCGAAGAGAAGAAAGTTGTCCAAGAATTACTTCAGTTCTGACGTCACTTTTTGGTGCTGGATGAAAGTTTAAACTATTTTCAGGTGGATTTTTCTTGTTATAATTAGTAAACCTGTCCGGAATCCTCAAAGGACCCCCAAAGTTGGGATGATGATATATGCTGACTCCCAAGAGACTTGTTTTACTGTGGAGGAATTGGTCTAGAAAATAAAGTAGCGTTACAGAGATGATATGAATATCTTCATTATGTCACATGTAAAGAGTTTGTAGGAGATACTTCTAGTATTCCGTATTCCCCTAAAACAGCGACTCTAAGTTCAAAGATGCTTTGAAAACTGTGGTGGTCAACTGAAATATTATTTTCCCTATTATACGCATTACTCAGATTGATTGCATTAGTGACAGTGAAATCCATCTAGAGGGTCAGTACAGATAGTGGATACTGATTTTAATTGATTCTTTGCCGTTTTCTTCACTAAGAATAAGAAAGACAATCAACAATAGCAAGCTTTCTGTCCACTTCATTTCGATCACCCGCATAAAAAAGCATTATTTGCGCTAAGATACTAACTGTATTCGTCAAATTACAACTGTCCGTCGGATGGATTGAGCTATCACTTCCGTGTGGTCATTATTCCAGATATTTTGTATAAATTGCAGTTATCATAATTCTTGGTAGCAATAGAATAGTTACCGCCAAATATTGTTTAAAATCTGACAACTCCCTTCCTGAAACTTCTGGCACATTTCCAAGGAACACATTTTATCGAGAAATATTACGCTTATGTCGTAAAGTTGGTTTGCAACGAAAAGGGAAGCAATCCTTAATGTTGCAGATACTGCGGAAAAGCGTAATTATCACTGCTAAAGTGTGTATGTACATACTTCTTTCTAAAATATCAGCTTACAACTGATATGTGCGCGAAGTCTGTGCAATACTTTACGAGTGTATATATGATTTCACTGGAGTCATTAATTAGTTTGACCCTACTCAAGATCCCTCTCTGAACACAATTAATTTTGTTTCATTATGAAATCTGACAGGAGTTTCGGTGAAAGCGAGCCATGTCCGAGATAACGGATTTGTAACATGATAATGGTAAACAATGCGAAGATGATGTACTGTGGCTGCAGCAGCGTCATGCCTATGCAGGATTGAGAACAGAAAAAGGTTTTTCTTCTCGTTAGAGTGATCGTTGTTCGCCTTGTTATACCAAGAGAATAAATTTTTCTTCGACGGGTTGGCCCATGGATGCTAATATTAACATTTATTTCATGAAACATACTTTATAAGTTCGTATAAATTTTCAGTTATCCAATGAGGCATTTAACGTATTCATTAACTTTCCAGAATTCATTTTTCCCCTTTCCCTATAATACCATCGTTTACAGTCTTCATCATAGTAAAGAGGGAACTACAATGAATAACACCACTCTCTTCCCCTAATACTTGTTACTTGTATCATATTTATCAGACTGAGAAGCAAAGTACGAGAAAAGAGGCTTTCCGAACATGACAGTTCGGCAGCCGTCATAATTCAATTTAATTTATCAGCTTATTATGAGATCCGTATAAGTAGTATGAATAATTTTGCGAGCAATTCGCAGGTTTTCTCGAATATGAAGAAGTAGTAAATGTATAATAAATTTGGTAGCTTAGAGTTTCATACTGATAAGTAGTGCTTTCAACTGTATGCTAATGTGATTAAATTTCCGAGCAATGCGCTGTTGAACTAGTTTACACGAACGCAGCGGAAACTTCACTGAGGACTTGGTTGCAGGGCAGAGAAGTTTACACACAGAGTAAGAGAAAAAACTTTCACTTTCGTATTTTCTTGCCATCAGCGATAAATGTTTATAAAAATCATTTTAAACTTGCGTTTTAATTTATTATCAGCGCATTTATATTCAATCTTCACTAAAACACGTTTCTCTTATGAATATGGCGTTACCTATTAATTGAGATATTTTATGGTAACGATTTGCATTT
>VICI01000693.1:0-32027 GCA_019593645.1 Akabosia matsudoensis
CTAAGCTTTTTAGCTAAGCCTTTTAGCTAAGCTTTTTAGCTAAGCCTTTTAGCTAAGCTTTTTAGCTAAGCCTTTTAGCTAAGCTTTTTAGCTAAGCCTTTTAGCTAAGCTTTTTCTCTCGCTTTCAGCTTCGTCTTTATAAGCTTAACAGCTTTTATTCAGGCTCAGAGGTCATATTATGTATCATTATTAATAACAACGTGAAAAATATTTATACACTGTTTTCTTTGCACCAACTTGTGCCATGGCCGCTCATAAGTACGGTGTTAGCGACACAATTCATAAAAAGCATTGTGCATCTATAATATATACAGAGAGACAGCAGTCACTTGCTCTCCTTGCACCACTAGTAAAACAATTTTACTTCTTGTTAAAATACAGTACTAGGAAGCCCAAGGTTTTAAAGAACTGTTCGATTGCTGAATTGAACAATTTTTCTTGTCAAAATACATTTTCAGTCGGTACGCGGGGTAATACGATTCAATGTAAGCAAACGTATTTCGACTGCAAAAATCGTTAAGATAGAGTAAGGTTAAACGAATCGTTGGTTAAGATAGGGTTCCTGGTACAGTACTGAACACGATGTTGTCTTTGAAACCAAAAGTTAAACTCAATATGTGCTTACTAATTAGTGATGACTTAATATGTAGGATACATGTTCGTGATGCATTCAAATTCACATCAACATATCTGCATTTCATATCTATCAATAATTAATTGCTTGATATTTGTTACCATTACGAAAATCGATAGAATCAAAATAAATTTCTTCACATACCAAAACGGAAACGGAAAGGGCAACTCTTCGTTGTGACAATTATTTACCTACCGTTTTAAGCTAGTTAGAAGAGGAACAAAACTCCCAGATCGTGTTTTAACGAATCCTTTTGTCTTAAGCTCGCCTTTCGCTACTTATTTGAATCGTGCTTGAGCGGTTTATCTTCTGAGAAATTTGCTACAATGTGTCAACCAAGTCTCATCTTAAACATCACAAGGGCCATTTGACGAAAACTCAGTCGATTTTCTTTTATAGAATATTATGTACAAGGTACAGTGGACAATTTGTTACCAGTTTCACGTGTAAACACCTTCATTATCCTGTTCCGTATTTGATCGTGGATTCTCAAGTAAGGTTCTGATATTTCCTTGAAGCGACAGGAGATGATTCCTGCGAAAAGCAACGTTATTATCATCGATAAATCTAAATCTGGGGCATACAGTGAGAGTACTAATCTAATACAGTGAGCTAAACATAATGATTGACGGAGTTGTTGTCCCCAGGGCGAATGTATCTAAATTGTTGGGTGTGATGATCAACTCCAAGTGTGACTGGGGTGATCATGTGAAACATGTCTATTCTCGTGCAAGCAGGAAGCTCTACTTGTTACGATAGACTGAAAGCGAATGGTTTTCAAAAACACCAATTAAGGTCCCTTTATATTTCGCATGTAAGAAGCGTGCTGGAGTATGCATCAGTCCTCTGGTGTAATTATCTTACGAAAGCTCAATATTCCAAGCTTCTCTGCGTAGAAAAAAGGGCATTAGGCATTATTTTGGGGAAATGCGTCAGTAACTCAAACTACAGCTGCGTCTGCGCCATGCTTAACATCATGCCGTTGGCGAAGAGGTGGGAACATTTGATGCTCCAGTTTGGAAAGTCGTTAATGGCAAATGACCGCTTCAAAGGTTGGATGGAACGCTTCCAAATTAATCGCACCGAAACCTACAGCAGCCGTTACAACAAAAACAATTACAGTTTTAGACTGGCCAAATGTAAAAATGAGCGTTATCGTCGTTCTACGATACCCAGCTTATTGAAACTATTGCGAGAAAGGATGTAGTAGTACTAATCGTGCTTCTCTTTAAATTTAAACTTATATACCTTTCACTCTTTCACCCTCGCCTCTACAGCGCCAAGTTGGCAGCGTAACCCCTTTTTCTGTTTTCACTATTTAAATAACTCATTCATTTTTTTCTGTATTAATTTGGAATTACGCTTTGCAATTTCAATTCTGTTAACGTGTGACAAAATTGTTTGTAAATCAAAATTACCCGTCTATAAATAAATAATGAAAAAAAATAATGAAACTTATTCTAGTCTGGAAACTTCAAGTAATTGTGAAAGTTCCCATTAGTGTTAAGGAAGCGAAGCAAAATATGGCGGAGTACAATCGCCACTCGGTGTATATCCAGAAAACCCGGCGTTTATCCAGGAAATCCGGTAGAAACCAGTAGAGCTGTTAGACGTGACTTGTAGCAGGGACCACCACTCATTTGGAAAGACTATTCCTTCTAAGGCGCGAAACAGGATAGGTGTTGATCACAAGTAGACGAGGACGGTTCTTCATCTCAGAAACTATCTTGGACTTGGCGGTTTTACTGTCCTAGTTGTTAAGGCGTTGTAAGTAATTACTGAAATTAAAAGTGGTGACTCTGGTTGACTGTTAGAAAACGCGCTGGCAACGCGTAAAGGGGGGACCTAAAGGTTATGTTCTGCAGATGCCTGCTGTCTGTTCACTTAAGTGGCGGCACCAGGTGGGGGCGAGTGGCCCAGTAGGGGAAATAGGTGGGAGCCATTAGGTAGGGTGACTTACCTGACAATTAGTTTAATTTAAGTCAGTTTTTCTACGCGGTTAGTTTCGGCAATAAAATCGCCAGGGACTGCTACCCCCAACAGGGTACATCCTAATTTGGAAACGTAACCGGTTGCCACCGAATGGTTTTATTTGTAGTTTCAATTAACAATTAAATTAAGTTAAATCTTTTCTAAACATATTAGTTTAAAATTCAATTTAATTACAATTCCCTAAATTCCTTACTATTGTGAGGGAAGAGCTCTTACCCATTTTTCTATTAATTTCGTATTCAATAATAATTCAATTATAGTAAAACTAAAGTCGATATACTTCAATAAGAAGAAAACTTATAAAGTACTGAAAATATTTCATATTGCAATTAAGTCAATATTTGGTCGTATAATTATAAAGAAACTTCGTACTCAGAATAAAGTCTTATTCAATTGCTAGTTATACTGAAATAAATTTTGTGTATGCAAATATTCATTGCTCTGGCACTGTAGTTTTGTATTCTCATTCTAATCTGGCTACAACTAGGAAATTCGGAGATTTTGTTAGCAGCTCGACCAGTTGCGCACAGGTTTAGAGGGTCGAGGTGTTACAGTATATATGTATAAGAAGAGTTTTTACTGCCTTAATCTATGCGTGTACCCTTTTGCGTTGTATCAGATACCCTTACTCCATAGTGCCAAATACCAAACTATATTTAACGTTTTGTATTTGGATTCCAAAATAGAAATAGAATAATGAAGTCTCTGTAAAATTCAAGCTAAACCCACATCCATGAGCTTATCGATGAACCATTTCCTTTGTGTCACTTTACATGAAAAACTGCGTTGTTTCATGTTGACATGGAAATATATTTTATGATTCATGTCTTGTTATTATTATTGTTAAGTAATTACATTATGCACTTTAGAATCCTACTTTGAATCTTCGGAGACTTGGTGAAAGGCGAAAGAAAGTACAATAAGAATGGAGTACTGCATCGAAATATGATATGAATGTAATGTCAAGAGAAAATCTAGACAAGAAAAAGGAGTTACAAAGAGAAGATACGAGGCAGATATGTACTAGAATTATTTCCCTGGAGCTTCAGATATTTATTTGGAATAACACGCTAAAATTACAACATGGTACTATGTAGAACCTTTTTGCCTTGTGTTAGCTTTCGCCGGGTTTCTTTTCCAATTCATGTGCCACGTCACGACATGCTTCTAGATCTAAGTACACAATTTTCAGATGGGGCATTCCTTTCTTCACAGTTCCAGCTATATGTACTATGCTCTAGTCCTTACATGTGAGGGTCGAGTTTTTGAGGAATCATCGCTCCCCTATTGTTCGTGATTATGAAGCATTGTGTTTTATCGCATAGCTTATTGAATTCCATTTGTTTTTCTGTCTAAAAATATTCCATAATTGTTTCGTATGTTCCTCTTTGCAATTTTGCCACAATAACTCTCGAACTCATTCCCAAATAATTGACCCCAAATTTGCCAGGTGCTCGTTTTAGTTTGTTTGTCATAATTTGGACACGCTTTGTCTGATTGATATGAAATGTTTTCCTAGAGGTACCAGAAGTTGCCAATTTTTTTTAGTAATTCTATTTTAGCGTTCCACAATGCTTCTTTATTACGTTGAAACGGTTGATACAAAACTGAATTCCGGTGTGTACTCATAGAGTTATAGGCGTAAACCTAGGACAGATAAATGGTGATGTGATGATGGTATGGTAAAAGCTCACTATAAAATCAAGCGTAAAGCGGAATTATTTTGGCTGAAACTTGAAACAAAAGGTTGTATAAAAGTAAAGCATCGGTGTCTGCTAGATAATGGTTGTTGGTAAGCAGAGATTATACTATGTAGAATACCTAATTAAATTAGCTAGAATTGTGGGCCCCTGATGGGCGAAATTTTATATATTATGACTCCTCGTACTCCCTTCTTGTCCCGTAAGCCTCTTCACCTTATAATTTGTATCTATTCATGTACACAGACCGTTAATTTTGTGATGCATCTGATCCTCGAATTTCTCGTAAAGGACACTCATTACAGTCATGTTTTATGTAGCTTTCAATATTTTATTTTTAAGCATTATTTCACCATGGCAAACACAGTTTACTTATAAATTTCTGGGAGCCAACGTTACATGTCTTTATGTGGATCCATGTACGTTGCCTCTTGCAGATTAAAATTTTGCATGATATTCATTGTCACCATTCCCGTTTTCATACTCCTCACCGGTGATAACTTTCACCTGAGCTGACCACCTGTACGCATTACCATAGCTATGTACAAAATCTTATTCAATAATCTAAAATTTCTAATTAGTGCATACCTTAAAACTTCAGCTTTGCTTTCAAATGGAAATTAACATCAAGGACAGTAAATAAGTGGTATGATATGATGGTCCTATCTTTTCGAAACAAGTACACTATGCTATTCCTGTAAGGAGAAGCGCTGTGTTGTGTGTGGATGTTGTAACACAATTTTTTCAGTGTCATATTTCTGCATTTTTAATGATCTCATGGTTTTTATCAGCTTGGTAGAAAATCATCAATTCGCGTATCTTTGGCGCTAAAAGTTCTCAAATGGAAATGATGAACTTATACATCTTTAAAAAATGATTGACACAGCCAAAGTTTGCGTCAGTTTGTATATGAGGCTACCAGAAATTGAAAAGTTTAGAAATTTTTACCTTCTGTACAAAAAGTATTGCTCTTATTTTGAAAATGCATTAACCACACCACAGACATACAAATTAGTGTTGCTTTGGGATTGTGGAAGTTGGAAGTAAAACCAAACACGCTAATAGTAGTTTGTCTCTTTTCATACCGACAGCAGTTTTTGGTACCTGTATGTGATCTTGAAATGATTGAAAATGGGACACATGGTTTAGTTTCATAGACACCCTAGTCATTAATCTTCAAAAACTATATTACCTACTTATGTGAATATCTACCTTTGTTACAGTTTCTAAAACAGCAGACGAGCTAATCTTGCAATGGAAAATTGGCGAACCTATCAAAACACCCACACACAACATGGAAATGACCCAGTTCAAAATGGTGCGCATAGTTGCAAGCAAATGTAATGAATCGTCTCAGATTGGTAAGTTCAACAAAGCTTTCGAACAGTTCTCACGTTGAACAATTCTCCAACTTGTTTCTGCCTTGTTTGATGAAGCACAATACACACACTACACACTAATAAGCATAATAATATACGGTAGATAGTGGTAAACATACATTGACGATAATTTTTCCAGTGGTATGGTATGCCCAGTGCTTGTCTATTTGAGGAATCAGCGATCGTCATTTTTGCGTGTTTGACATTACGTGGTGCTAGCTACTTTTACAAGTTTTACATAGGCAGTCAAGAATAAGATGCTATTCAAGTTAAATGTCGAACTCCTTTTTCGTGATGCATTATATTGAGTATCTGGAAACCCATTCCAGGCGGATGCAGCGAGAACAAATAAAATTACGTTGAGCAGGAAGATGGAACAGAAGGAAGTAGATTTTAAAATCTTCTGGACATCCATTTGAAGTCGGTTGTACACATTTGCAAAGTAGCGAAATCATTATTCAGCACTTCGTTTGTGCAATATGGAGCACTATGTTTGCGCAACTTTGATCACAGTTGAGAGAATTGGATCAAACCTTTGTGGCATGCAAACTATTTGGTTGCTGCTTAAGTGTACAAAGTTTGAGATCTTTAGGTCAAAGCATGTCCGAGATAACAGACGGACAGACAGAATCGACGATCTTACAAAGCAGCTTTTGCTCCTTAGTGAACAAGATAGGCATATATGCGAGGATAAAAGTACTGTTATTGAAAAGTGTAAAACTAGTTTTCTATTGTTTTCTCCATCATAAAAGAAATTTCAGGTTGAGAATAATTCCTATCTTGAAATGATTTTAAAGACGGAAACTATAGCTGTCTGGAGGCAGAATTTCATTTGGCTCGACTACTTGGGTTCCACTTAGTGCAGAGCTATCTGCCCACTATTCTTATGGTCGTTATTTCATGGGTAGCGTTTTGGATGGATGTGAATGCTGTTCCCGGGCGGGTCACTTTGGGAATCACAACTCTTCTTACTGTTTCCTCGAAAGCCACAAGTGAGTTGCTACCTTTTATGAACAGTTTCTTAACCACATATTTTTCATAATTAAACGCTAAAATTATCGCTTGCATGCTGGATTCGTGTCGTATACAATTTTGCATACATACATATCATGTTGAATATTACATTTTCGATTGTATTCTATGGTCGTATTGTTGCGTTAGGTTAACTCGATTCTAGTTTTGTTTCGATAGTCGTCGACTATCGCCGTAAACATTTTGAATTAAACATTCACTTTATGGTAAAAGAGTCTAAATCTTTTTCTCTTTCTTGAAGCGTGTAATACAAAAGTTCCATTTTGAGCCAGTGCGGAGCAGATAATGTACGTACTTCGCATCCCATTCTCTCACACTTCACGTGAAGAAATCCGAAAGAAAGTTTAACCGTTATTGCTAAACTTTTTATTTACTTAACTACCTATTTTCATTCTGAAAAACGTGGAAATTAGATCGTTTTTCCCACAGTTTGCTACAAGAAATTTGGATGTAATGCAGATAAGTCTAAGCCTAATAGTACTTACAATTTTGCAAGGTGAAGTTAAGATATGAACAGTAGTTATGCTTTGGATGGAGCAACAGAAGGTTTCTAACGGACATTTGCTGATTTCTATATTGACCCTCCTGTTAAGGAATGTTGAATTTTTCATTGCAATGCTTAACCTACATCGACATCAAACAAACAATCTATGTAGTAGTTGAGGCATGGAACCGTGTATTCCCATGGAAGACGTTTTCTTTCACACCGCGCTTTGGAATAGCTTATAACTTAGAAACCAATCTTTTCCTGCTCGCACTTTTATTTCAGAAACTTGCGCTTCACTAAACGATTATCCCGAGCAACTTGCACGAAGATGCGATTTTGAATAACTGAACGTTTTGGAGAAGGTATAATCATTTTCGTGAAACGTTTATCAATAAATAGAAACCAATCTTTTCCTGCTCGCACTTTTTTTCAGAAACTTGCGCTTCACTAAACGATTATCCCGAGCAACTTGCACGAAGATGCGATTTTGAATAACTGAACGTTTTGGAGAAGGTATAATCATTTTCGAGAAACGTTTATCAATAAAACTAGGCATGTACATTGTGAGTATTATGTAGCTGCAAGTAAAGACAAACTAAATCGATTGGCTCATAAAAATAACACGATTCCTTGTAAATGGGTTTCGTTTGTCAAATGCATAAAATAAGTTTGTGAAGCCACGTTTATCAGTCTGTTATCTACGTTTGTGCATTTCAATGTTTTAAATTTAGCATATTAACCTGATCTAAAAATTATATTTTCAAAGCACAATTTGATCAAAATGAGTAGATTGCAGTTTAGGCTCTTGATTGATTGATTACCTATATCGGTTTCTTCATTAGCTCAGGGTCATTCATTCATAATGCTAGACGATTTCACGAATTCTCGTATAAAACACGATGAATAGCCATTCATCGGTGTGAGATGAACACAACTGTGTAAAACTCATGCACGATCAATTTCTGTGGTGAAAGTAGTCAAATATTTCATGTAGTCTTTTGAGACCATTGCAAAAACAAATTTAAGTACCCTAGGATCCTAGGTCTATGATTCAAACAGTCATTATGGTTGTATGGTCATTAGGGTAGATTATTTATGTGCTGATGCGAGGAAAAGTTGAGAGGGCTACTAATGATATTATGTTATAGTGCGTTCCATAAGAATAGGGTCATAGTTTCAGGAAGCAGGTATAGTAGAATACATGCACGCTGTTTCTGATAACGTACATAAATGCTATTTTGGGGTCTTAGTTTAAGTTTGATTGACGTTATCATTTGAGCAGCTATGATATGGCTGTCATTATCAGTCCAATTGACGTCGCTTCTTTTCTACTGTAGTTATTGTTGCAAGTCCGTTTTGAGTCATTATACTACTGATGTGAACCATAAGTGCGCTCTCGCAGATGTGGAAGTAAGTGCAGACTTTGTAAAACCATTATTTACTCATGATGAAGACTCGTTTACTCGTAAAGAAGAGCCTGATATGTATAGATGACCATGCCCCTCAGCATCTTCCAGTGAGCTCTAAATAAATATAATTTATCTGAAGAAATTACTGTAAGGCCATGCCATAAGTTACATTTTCGGGTGCTTAAATTCATAATAATTATAAGGTGAGCAATAGTTTCTCTGTAATGCTTGAGCTTAAATTTCTACAGGTGTGAATAAATAAAATTTCAAATACTGCTGATGGTTTACAATTTTTTTGTTTTTGGTTTTGTGGACTAGATATCCAAGAAAATATAGAATCCAGCTATGTGAAAGCCATAGATGTGTGGATGGGAGCTTGTACTGGTGAGCTAATATAGAATTTTAAGACATGTTCTATAGTTTTAACGATCAGCGGTGCAGTAACCGTATTTCGTATCTGCGAATAAAATGAGCCAGTCGAATCTAATGTCTGAACTTTAAGAAGAGAGAAAAAGGCATTTCTTGATACCAAAGCGAATAATAATTACAAATTTTACCACATCCTGTTCCCATTTGCGAATGAATGCTTTTGTTGTAGGCAAACAAACATTTCATTTGGATTAACATTCATTGTTACACTCATAAAGTGATTTGTGACTTCTATGTATTTGATAGCTTTCGTCTTTTTGGCTCTGATGGAATTTACCGTAGTCAACTACTTGTGGCGATTGGAAGGCCAACGGGGTGGCCGTAGGTCTTCAGCTCAACAAAAGTCGGCTGCAGCTGGTGGCATTCAAGTGTCACGTCACCCCAGCATTGATCCTATTGCTCGCCGACTGCCAGCTTCAGATGACACTGTTGGTGAGGGATCAGAAGCAAGCTCGAAATCTGGAGCTGCATCGCCTACTAGCAATATTAGCCTGCAGGTTAGTTTAGCCTTATGCCAATATTATATTTTTTCAATTGCATTCCGATTGTACAGCGACTGTACAGCGATTGTATAGCGACTGACTAGATGCACGCCACACCACTTTAGTTTCTTCGCTTAATTGAGTCACCAAAAGAGCTCTTCGAAGAAAGTTTCAGTTTATGATCACACGGGCTATGAGATCAATTTCACGGTGATATTGCCTATCTAAATATACGTTTAAAAACTACACACTTAGAAGAAGCTCTGTACCTTCCATATTGGAAAAACGAAAGGATAGATTGCATGGTGATGCCTTATCATGAAAAATGTCGTATTAAAAACAAGAAGCATTATGTGACGACGCATTGCGTATAAGATTTTGAATGAAAGTAGCATTCTAATTTTTAAGCCTTAGGAAAATAAGATATTGATATTATGCACGAAGACGTTAGGCATTATGCAAGTACACAACTTCTGTTTTTTACAAAATTTAGATAACGCTCATTGTCAGGCACTAAAAATAACAAATCCTAGTTGAAACCCTTTACCTGGGCGAAAATTGTACAGATAAGTATGTACAGATAAAACTTTGTAAAAATCCAATCCGTACAAAAACTTTTCATACGAAGACACAAGTAAATAATTATTGTCCTGAATTTCCCTTTTAGCTTAAGGTGTTTTAAGGTGACTCGATTTTCGTGACATCATTCTACAGGTTCAATCCTTTCTGAAAATTATCGAAAAAAAGATGGATGGAAACATGAATCCAGGTTTAAAAATCTATTATGGAACATTGTCTGACATTCTATCCCTAGCATTCCATAATTTCAGTGGGAACATTTTTTTCGGCTCACTTCACAGTTAACTCACTTGTTTGAAGGTTTAACATAGGCTAGGATTGCAATCATTGATTAAGTTGCAAGAAAAAAACTCGACTAATACTAATGCTAATGCAAATAAATAATGCTAATTAATAAAAAATGAATTCTGAGTATAATGCTTTTTAGTGGATGCCTTATTTATATGTCATTTGCCTAATGCGTTTTTCTTATCAATGCGTCGTCGCATAATGCTACATTTTGCACAACCAAAAAATGTTACTGTTATGAAATTGATGGCGAGGAAATATTTATTGTTGCTAGATCAAAGAAAAAGTCGGAAGTCCGAAAGGAAATCACTTGGAGGCTCGATTTATCGAAAACCCAAATCATCAGTACATGACAGTTTCGGAGAGTCATTTACGTCTAAACAACCAACAATCTCAGCAAAACATACATCTCAGCCACAATCATCCATGCGAGGATATGTTTGATGATGGTTGTCACCAACTGAATGGAGTAAACTTTCAACAAGTTGCAAAAAACATCGATGAAACTTCTCGAATCGCTTTTCCGATCGCTTTTACTGTGTTTGTGATTTGTTATTGGTTGTACTACCTTTATACGTAAAACGTTTTATTGGAGAGTTTATGCCAATGATGAGAACGCGAAAAGAATTGAGGTTCAAAATACTGTTAAAACGGAGTTGGATCAACTACGGTAATGATTTTAATTGCATAAAATTGGGGCAATGATCTCTTTAAGTATTTGATAGTAAGTAAGAGATACGATTACATCACAACACTGCTTGTTTCTGTAGTTTATATTTTCCTTGTTTGCTTCTTGGATGTTCTTAAATAAGTTTTCAACATTCCTATAGTACAGAGACTTAAGTCACCCTTATAATCACTGTATAATAACTGTGAACTATGAGATCCTGTTACAGTATCCTGTCGATATGGAACCATGGAAGCAAACATGCTTCTACCTAATTATAATTATGGTTGCTCACTCTTTGCGCAATAGACCGAATCGCAGGTTTGAAGATAGATATTTGAGGTAGTTATGAAATTACTTATGTTATATTCAATCAAATCATACACATTTACATCTGCATATAAAGGAGAAAGTATGCTCTTAATTCTAAAACATATTTATAATTTTCAAGCTCATCAGTGTAGTGTGAATTTCATAGATTAATAATCTTAAATGTAATATACTAGTGCGAAACTCTGTTTACGATTAGAATCGGACATTTACATCTTCTCAGTCCACGATAGACCATTAATAATAATATATTAATTTATTTAGGCTGGAAACGGCCGACTTCATTTACAATATGTTGGTTTATTCACATTGCATATTAAATATGTATTGGAGATATTTATGTATCCCATTATATCATGTGTCTTAGCTGTTTACATTGATTCATTAAGGAGATGTGAACCACTCACACAATTTTTGAATAACTTATAAATTTACGCATGCGATTCCTGGAAGTCCATATCCTTGGATTGATAATGCTGCGGGTTTTCTCCAAAATCCATCAGCAGTTCTAAGGAAGGATAGGAGAAACATCATATCGTATATGGTTAACTAAGAATCCAGTGTAAAATAAATTCCTTTTGTGAGCACCTCATACGAACCTTGAAAAATTGTCTTTGTCCTCATGGAACAGTGATTTGAAACGAGAATTCATGGATTAATTTTCTAATGCCCACACTTAGAAGAGGAAAAACTCAATCAGGAACAAATAAATATAAGGATGTGTGCGAATGCAACCTAAGATAAAAATGTTCACATGGATAGTGACAGTTAGGTAGTAATAAATCGTGTATAAAAATAGAACCGTTACAGTACTCCAACGGTCCTCTGGTAGGATTCATGTAACATGTAACATGTTCTGTTGTCAGTTGTGAAATTCTTTGGAAATAAATCATAAAAAAATGTTGATATTACTCATCTTGAGTTTGAAGTAAAGGAACTTACATGTGGCGAAGTCCATCTAACCAGCAAAGCAAAATCATGAAATTCATCCTACCGAAGGTACAACGGTAAACCTAGTAACATACTTTTAATGTACAACGCATAAAAAGCCGTAGTGTTATTCTGCGCCGTCATAAAGAGTTGTTTATGTTTAAAAAATGAGTGGGAGGTAAACCATTTTTTATTTCTATCAGGTATAATAGTTGTATAGTTGTAAAATGGACAACGCATAAAAAGCCGTAGTGTTATTCTGCGCCGTCATAAAGAGTTGTTTATGTTTAAAAAATGAGTGGGAGGTAAACCATTTTTTATTTCTATCAGGTATAATAGTTGTATAGTGTTAGTCACAGCATTTTACACTCTTTTCTATAGAATGTCTTTCTCATACAACATTACAGAGGTGTTGATATTCTCACTGTGAGAAATGAAAATCCATTGCAAAAAGACAATGAAAAACGGTTGTCACAGCAAGTAAAAAAGTGACCACTATTTTACTATTTGACTGAGGAATAGAAATAGACCCGTAATAGTCAATTAATTATGAAGCAAAGCAACCACTTTGTTGACCGTACCACACTACCTTGACAATTATTTTTCTTCAGTTGGGCTTCGAAGAAATGTTTTTTCTCGCCTTGTCAAACCAAAACAATAGAATAAATTTGATACAAAAAACGGAAACGGTTAGCTTCATTTTACTCAATCATTTTGAATACCATTTCTTGTTCGCATTTGTATACATAATTTGCTATTTTTGCAGTAAAAAGTTTTGTTTTCATGTGAGGAGTTTTAAAAATACTTGCATTTTTTTTCGTAGTTATTGTAACGCGGTACGTATCGTTTCTAAACTTAATGCTTCATGCCTTCTTGAGGAAATAAAAAACCTTTGCGGGTCTATTTCTATTTCTCAGTCTAATATTTTACTATATTATGAATCTTTCTGCCTAAACAGCAGAAAATCTGCGATGAATAGAAGATATTTCTAACTGAAGTGTTTGGTGGACTAACAAGATACCAAAATAAATCGAAAAAAAATGACAGTTTGATATTCAAGGCAAAAGTGTATCGCTACATGCATTCACAACTTTGCGATTAAAACATACAATTCATCTTTTAATTTCATAATATTGGACCCATATGGAGATCATGTAAGCTACATTGACTTTGTCCATTAACTTGAGCATAGGCAGTGTGAACCAAGAATACGTTAGTAGACTTCACTTCCAGAGTTTTCATGCTTGAAATAATGGTTATATGACCTTGGCTCTTACCATTTATCAACTTTAAGTAGTTATGAGCATGAACGAGTAACATTCTAGACGTAGAAACATTGCGAATCTCTTAGTATAATTGAAAGGATATGCAGCATTCAGAGAAGAATTTTTATTTTAGGGCAACGACATAAACGAGAGGCAAGGATCTATCACGCAAACAGGCTCCATTTAAAAAAAGGAGAAATATATTAGTCCACCAACTTATAGCTCTAAGACTGTGCCCTTATTTTAGCCAAACTATTTTGTAAGCTCACGCGCATCTAAGGTTTACGCACACATGGTAAACCTTCTTCAAAAGTGAAGGGATACTGAGAATACTAATAATGATAAGTGCCCACACTATGGAGCTCCCTAAGCATGTGTTACTACCGGCTGGAGCATGTATTGCGGGTTGTGTTGTAGGGAAGTCTGATAATGAAGAAGGTTATCCAAGCCAACCCTGCTACAGACCAACTACCTCAAAAATGGTCAAAAGTTGGCGAAATACGAGAAATACGACTATATCCCGTTAAAGGCATCCCTGGAGTATCGGTCAATTCAGCTATAATTCAAAATGCAGGATTCACAGGTAAGCGTATATTGAATGAGTAGTGTTCTTATTGTATTCCCTTAAGGCCTACCGATATTAACTGTATCTGTACAGGAACTGACAATTCGCTGTTGAGAGACCGAGTTTTTCTGATAATGAATGATACTGGGAAGCATGTTGGGCAAGGGAAGTATCCTGTGCTAGCGTTGACACGTGTGAAAGTCGAGGGAAACAAGCTTCATCTTTCACATGTCAAAGACCCGTCTCTTAATGTTACCGTCGACATTCCAACCAATGATGATGTGTCATTAAGAAAAGTTGTTGAGTAAGTATGGTTTTGTATATGGTAGTAACATCCCAACTTGTATAGCTCTAATGCTACAGATTTTTCTTACAGTATTTATGGAGAAAAGGTAACAGGAATCGACTGTGGTGATGAAGTTGCAACTTGGCTTGGGAAAGTCACAGGGACATCGTGTCTGCGGCTGTTATATCATTTGGAGGAAGCAACTCAACGCAGTACCGTGAAGCGAAACACTCGTTTTCATACTTACAGAGGAAGTCACGCCGTGAGTTTTGGAATCTCGACCATCTCTACGGATGTCTGATCTTTGAAGATTAGACGAAAATGAGACACATTTAACATTATGAATACTGAACGGGAAAGTACTTATTGTTCTTGACTGTCTTATTTCAGGGGACATTTCATGATGAAACCTCATACATGCTTATGACAGATGAGTCCGTAGCGGCTGTGAATTCGCAACTGGACAACCCTGTGTCACATACAAACTTTCGACCCAACATTATTGTCAGTGGCATATCTGAGCCCTTCGCTGAAGACTTTTGGGGCTTTATCAGAATCGGAGACAAAGAAAATGGTCCTGTATTGAAAACATCACTGCCATGCATAAGGTATTTTTGTAGTGAAACATCGAGTTAATTATTGCGCTTGATTGAGACTGATTGTTAGTTTAAAATGTTAAAGGCTATTTTTTACATTGTTTTTCGTGAAGATGCAATTCAACTACGGTTGATCCCGAGACAGGCACCTTTCGAACTGACGGAGAGCCCCTAAGGACATTATACAAGTATGCGTCAGTCATTTTACTGGTGTTCCGTAACATGTTTATTTTGTAAGCTTTGAAGGAGCAAAACGTTAAAAATGATTGTTTTGACTTTAGAATGAAGAGACCAGTTGGCGATGAAAAAACTACAAAACTAATTTCCAAGTCAGCCATCCTTGGGGCACACTTTGGCGTGTTTGAAGGAAATGGAAAACGCGTTCAAGTGGGAGATCCGATTTATGCAGCTCTTCTCTAAATTCTCGTTGTTACATCCTTAGACAAAAGACAAATTACTGCTCGAAAATCTGAGTATGAAGACAGAGAAGGCGACTATTAAGCTCACTAAATATTCTTTTTTCTAATGCTTATTAAAATTTTGACTCATAATAAACTCAAAACTCCCTGTTATTTAGTCAGCAATCCCATGTTGGTTATATCAATTGTAAAATGATACATACTTTGCACAATTCTATCTAACCGTATACGGTGGGATATTATATCCTTGCTCGCAAAAATCAAGAAGCACATAATGTCATTTAACAATGAACCTTTATTCGTATTGGCACTCAAATCCCAAAATAGTGCTTACAGTACCTTCAACATTGAATGGCAACATAAAACTCAGAGACAACGAGTTTCTCTAGTGAATTGCAATTCTCATTATCAAGATTAGATTAGGCTACTATACGTAGATTCTACTTATTTCGGGCTTGGAGACGGTGTCTCCACATTGCTTACTACCGTTGTAGCTTCTCCGTCCTCTGGAGAGGATGCATCTGTGCTGGTAGGTGGCAGCTCAATCTCCGCTGTGTTAACCATGTTTACACGTCCCATGAAAACAGTTCCGACTGTGGTGTCCTCCACGTACACAATGAAGGGTCGGTCTAAATTGACTTTCCTGTACTTCCTTCTGAATCCCTTCTTACGCGCTGTCCTTTCTCCGGACTCGTCATCATTATCTTCATCATCGTTTTGATCTTCAAGATCATCCTCTGAATCGTCATCTTCTTCCTCATTATTTCTGAAGTAATTTTCATGAAGGTCACCGTCCATATCTACATCGGTAACGTCCAGCGTCACATTCTGTATCAACCTTGGACTTTCATTGACCTTTTCGGTTGCATTATTTGGACCCAAGATGTCTGTGAGATTCACTGGAGTTTGAGATCGAATTGTAAATGAAGGAATGCGCACTCTAAGGTTTGTTACTCGCATTTGACATAATAATTTAGACAGTGGGAAGCTCTCTAATCCCTCTTCAATCACGTTTACACCGCTTCGCTCATTAGGAACAAGGAAATACAAGAAATGTTGCGGGGTCACCTGAAATGAAGAATTTAACGTATTATCAAGGTAACCCATAACCCATTACTAAAATGAACTGTACACTGTACTGCCCATTATTGTTCTGCTCTGCACTGCAATGAAACCGACTTTATCTGTTGTAAGCTATATCTACTTACCGTAGGTACTTTGATGATTTTGCAATCCCACAAGGAATGACTTACATACTTGACTCGTCCCGAGTACTCAACATAGCTGGCGTTGATGAAGTCAACTTCATTAAGGTAAAATCTTTTTTCTGTTCTTTTTGAAACTGGAACGGAAACCTTCAGCCTGTACGTGTTGTTGATGTATTCTTCTCCCTCAGCTTCTTTGAGTAGAACTGGCGTTTCCTTTGAGGGTAGCCCCTGAGACTCCTTACACTGCCCAAACGAGTTCACATCCTTGATTTCCAATGCATCATCATTTATAATAGGAGTGCTGGAGTAGTTGTAAAGCTCTTGGAAGGCCTCTTGGAATCCCATGGGCAAATTCAAGTTAACTAACTTCTCAGTATCATTTCTACATTTACTGTAGAAAATTGCAAGACTCCGAAGCAGGTTACCGCCCGCCACGCCTAAATTTTCTCGGTGATTTACTATTCTTCTCTGTTGCTGGAAAAATTTCTCAGTGAAGTCTGTGATGACATCGGTGAGAAGCTTTGCATTTGGACTGAGAACAACTGGTGGAGGTTTGAACTTGAGGCTATTTGCAAGATGATCAGTAGGGCTGTTGCAAAAAATATGAGCAAAAGATATCATATGTAGAATTTTTCTCTTCATTTAGGTAACCTGATATGTTGTTACTTTAACTATTCCATTTTGGTTTCAAAATAATATTGCGTTGGCCATGAGGCAGTGAAACCACCATGCAGTAATATATGGTACACCATTCAAAATTGTTTCTCGGCATAGCTTACTTTAAAACGATGCCATAGTTGAGAATTCCAGCAAAGTTGTCATAAATAATGAAAACGAATGGGCTGTTGGCGAAGAATTTTTTGTCTTCCTTCCTTCGCCGAAGCCTGGTAAATTTGAGGATGTTGCGTTGATGGGGATCCGGGGTGAAGTTGTTTGTAATCCCAGTATAGGTGAACGTTAGAGATCCTAGTTGCATCAGAGTCACATTTTTGTTTTCCGGAGTGCTGTACATAAACGGGATCTATATAAAAGAAAAAGTAGTTCATGAATCAACAATGTGTACGTTGTTTTCGTACGTAGCTTTTGTATAGGAGAAAGCCTAGAGGAACTCATTTTGTTAATTAAAAATAATAATTTTTAATTCTAAGCACTACTTTCCATCTTTATTTCCCAACGGCTTTTGGATTACCAAGTACTTTGTTTTAAGCACAAACACGGACAACAAAGCACTAAATTCAGCTAGCATGCATCCCAGTACGCATAGTGGCAAAGGGCCTAACCTTCGTTTTACCTTACTGAATGTATTACAATTTTGCAAAACTGCTGAGAGGCAAGGCCTGCAAAAAAATGGAAGGTGAGAGACAATTTAATGGAAGTTTACATACCTGGCTGTCAATGTTCAGCTTTGGAAGACTGAGCTGTACTCGTCGTGTACGGAATTTGGCCCAGAGCACTTCACTTAAATTTTGGGTTTGATCAAGTACCAAACTGAGATTCATAATTCCTTCCGGTGTTGATGGTCTCAGAACAATCATGTAGAGTTTGTGAGTCTGGAATATGCATACGAGAAATTTTATCAAGTACCTTGACATGTCCAACAAACATGCTATATACAGAAATCAGGTAGTTGGCAGTTTGTCATGCGAATATTTGAACACCAAAGACTCCAACATTTCTTTTCACTCAAAGCTATGCAATAAATTTTCAGTTCTTTTTCTTCAAGCAGACTGGTTCATGCCCGATTGCTCAGATCGTTAAATATTCATAAATAACAATGTTTCTGCTAAAAGTACAGTGTAGAAAATGCTGTTATATTGTAGAAACTACATTTGTTTTGAAATAATGTTCGGTATCATTGAATTGAAGACTACTTTTCGATCATAAAGTTTGCCTCTTTCCTCTATCGTATCATAATTTTTACAAAATAATTGGAATCATGAAACAAAGAATAGCCTGAAATAAAGACAAACAACGCAATTATTCAGAAGCCGATTCCTTTCATTTTGGGTAGCACAACAAAGAGATGATTTGTTGCTGCATCGTTTCTTCAAACTGCAATGGAGCGGGAAACGGTGAAAGTAATACTTTTCCCCAACATTGTGTATATTGAAGGCAAGTTCATTTCCCAGTTCAGTACAGCCATGTACATGTTTGGGAATAACACAATAAACAAGTTTTTTGATTGATCTTTTGCCGAAAATAATAAAATTATGTCGCGGACAACACTTCGGGCTTATACATTATAGAAAAGTTTCCCTGCAGTTAGACAGGGATGTCTGCCTTGAGGGCCGCAAATGTTTGCTCTTTTATCGTTACGCTGTGAGGGGGACTGCAGTGGATGTTCTCTCAAGAAAGCCATCATTTCGTGTTATGTATCTGTATATTGTAGGAGCACTTACATCTTTCAAAGGAATGGCAACACCAGTGCAATTATCCAGCTCGGAGAATCGAGCGTACTTGTAGAATCCAATGTTGTTGTAGTACTTGACTTTGGTGGTGTGAGTTGAATTCAAAAAGAATCTAGTTTTGCGTGCATATCGTGGGTGAAATGGCGTTTCCCATGAAGCTCTCAGTCCCATAGCAGTAACATATATTGCCGAGACGTTTTCACGAGGGATTTCAAGTCGATCTGAAATTTAGCAAAAGAAAAGACTCAAACTTTTTCAGAGATAAATTCATTCCCAATAACTGAAGCAGCTCTTCCTTATTTTCTAAGTTTCATCAAGTTTAGCTCATCCACGTGAAGAGTACTTGTGCGCGAATTACTTTATAGAATAACACTAGTTAACTCTCAGTAGCTCTATATAATAGCGAAAATGCTCAGTATTTAATCATCCCCTTAATTTTATCACAAAACTTACAAAAGGCCATACTTTCCCACGTAATATTTCTGTTGCTAGTAGTCTAATAATAATGATGGAAACCCTAATAGTTACATTTTGCCGTGCCACGTCTCCTTCCTCACACACGAGCAAAGTGTATTACTGCATTTGTTTTACATTACGTGCGAGTGAGGCTCATATGCGTGACATGATTTGCTTTTCTGCATAATTCCTTAGCAGGAAACCCTATGCAACATTATATACTTAACATATCACCAATATTTTCCTCCTAATTCCAAATATTATACGAGTAGAGGTGAGATCGGAGCACATCAGATACAATTTGCAGTACGTGAATTGAATTTAGAATCTTGATTGACTGTTACGACAGAATAGATAACGGAACTTTAGTTTTCACGCGTACTATGCTTTCTCTCGGAATTTATGTACTCAAACCTATATTAACACTGCTAATATCTGTCATAATCTGTAGTTTTGTAAAAGAAATAGATTAGTAAGAACTGCTTTACCTTCATTTGATTGACTCGCATGTTCTTCAGTACGATTAGGAACCACCCCTGTGCTTAACTCGGAAAACTTGCTTTCAATGACATCCGTCAAATTTCCATCATGCTCAGGATACGGATACATAGGAAATACCGGATCACTTTCGTTTACCAGGGCACTGTCTTTTGTATAGCCAAACTGGATTCTCGTTATATTAAGCCCACTCGACTGCTCCTTGTGCTAAAGATCCAAAATATTCCCATGTCATCTCTCAAACCGATACTACCAAAAACAGAATCTTGTGCATATAATGTTCAGTTTCCTATAAAGATCTCAGTAAGTCCACATAACTTCCCATAACTTCTTCGCCCGTTACAATACCAAAGTTTTTAGAATAATCATGCGAACCAGCATTAAACCTAACGAAGAAATGTTGTTGCAACTAGAGGCTGACAAGCGAAAAACGGGTTATTCACGAAAGCTCATAATAACAAACCCAGCAAAGACTCAGGACAAAAAGGTTAACACTAGCAGTCTATAAAAATGACAGGAAAGCAAGCTGGCTGTGAGCGATCAAGCAAATGGTTTCGGTCTTGTTTTTAATCATGATATGAAAACCCTTGAGCATTTAAGAATCACCATTCTTCAAAAGCGTCATCCATGTAACATCCTATACTCGAAACAAAATTCAAAGGGATTTAATCATAAAAGTTACACTTAACAGAAGGAGATATAGAACAAAAGACTGTATGTTTTTTTAGATATGAGGACAGGACTTATGGCAAACACAACTTTTTGCACTGCGAGAAGAAATCGAGATAACAGCTTTAAATGACGTTGATTTACAGCTGCGAAAATGGACTTTAAGTGCTCACAAAGTATACTATTGTTCATTTTAGTGTCTTTCTTTTGACAAAAATTAACCTCATACTGAGGAAATTCTACAACCAATAATATGACAGCTTTCCCCGATAAAATTGTGGTTTCTCCTTCACCACTATTATAGTAACCTATTAAGGACATTTCATGATAACATTGCTTACGAGGTACTGAATGGCAGAATTAAACCCATTCTGCAAAATAGTCGAGTTCTGTGTGAGGTTATGCTGGGAGAGAACGTTGACAACACTGAAGGGCGACCAAACCACCTAAAATGAAATAAAAAGCCACTGGTGTCATATGATTTTTCGGAGATCAAGTTTTACTTTGTACAAAAAATTACTATTCACTTGCCTTGTCATCGTGTACCACCGTGTTCTGTTCAAAAAGAAAAGGTCGATTTAGTGAAATGCCTCAAAAAATCAATTATTTTGATACAAAGGACACATTTATTAAAAATAATGAGATTCAAGTATACACCTTACAGCTCGCACATTACCTTTGCAACTTCGCTGGCTACAGAGTGAACTGAGTCAATGAAAAACGAGGCATTGTCATAGTCAGTTTCACCGCTCGACGAACTATCCTTTTTTCCTTGAATCAACGAGACTACAAAAAGCACTAGAAAACGAAAATTACAAGAATATACAGTGAAAACGTATTACTGTTTAATGAAATTTTCTTTGAGAGACAAAATTAATGCAAAACTCTGCCACAGAATACATTTATGGAGAGGAACAATAGTTCCATGAATAATACACAAATAAAACACCAAGTCGTATGTCGGTATACCGTGTAAAAGAACTAGTTTAAAATCCGCTTTCCCCATGATGCCAATACCATTAACTCTTTGAATGGAGTAATCGGTTTAAAATCATATAATGCTCTTCGGTCTGTTGCTGGACCGAAAATGAGGCTCTTACTGAGGTGGCAAGTGCAAACATCATTATTTTAAGGTCATACTTGACTCTTACTCATGCCCAAAGATGATGCGAATGCAATAAATCAGGACCGTACCCGGAAGAATTCATGCTACAACATTTTTGCATTGTTGAAACAAGATCAGGTTATTCTACTTGTTTCGAAGAAACAAGCAAATGGGCATAGTGTTTGTTCTGTGCGCTTATCCTCCTTTCTCGTAAATAACTTTGTCATCAGACTCCATTCTAAGAAAACATATTCGTTGACGATAATATACGCTTTATCGCAGCAGCAGTGATCACGTTCAGATGTGTTCAGGTATTGATTAACTAACAAGTAAAAGGGCAACGATCTTGTATGACCGCTATTATACTGGTACACAGATAAACGAGTAAACACGTTTGTATAGCTTTTATTCTAACCGAGAAATATTACAAAAGAGATGTCATATGCTTCACGTCTTCTCGCATAATCCATGAAGACGAGGATTTAAAAGAATGGTGTAAGTGGTTTCATGCAGTTCATGCATTCGAAACAAATGCAGCAGCAAAACCTTTCTTGGCAAAACTTCAGAAAAACGATGTAGCTTTCAACAGCAGATTTTTCGTAGCATCCTTAATACCCATCACCCAGCGAGCACGGTTGAGAAACCTAATCTTGAACTCGTCGCAAAACTGGTAGGATAGGGGCTATTTCAGGTGTCTTGAAAATCTTTTTTAGAAAACTGGTTACTATTTTGAGACATTATCATTAGATAGCATTGCCATTTTTTACTTAAGTTTGAAATNTTTGCTATCATTAGATAGCATTGCCATTTTTTACTTAGGTTTGAAATGAAACATGTGAAAGAAACCAAGCAATGTTTTGCTTAAATGATTGTGTACCGTAAAATTCCAGGCTGTTTTGATTATTTCAGTTCTCAAAAACCTCAGTTGTGTTTCATTGAGAATCTTAACGTATGTAATAGCATCTAACTTCGAAAATTAATTTTAAAATGGCTTCAACTTCGATCATTCATAAATGAGTATGGTTTCTGCTTCAAACATACCTTCAACCATTGCACATTGGCACTTGGGATTGACTCGAACAAAGAGTCTCAGGCAAAAAGGAGCAAAAAGTTCTTCATCTAATCAAGGAAAAGACGAGCTTAGAATAATAGCATCAAGATAAGAGTGACAAACACACATTACATGATGAATCCATGCTGTTTTCCTTATATGCTTCCATTTCCTGAAGAGTCGCAAATCGCAAAGAAAAGCCCTAATTTTTTCGAGGAAAAAAGGCAGTTCCAGACCGTTAAGTACATGTGTTATTTTCGAATGGACATGCTACAAGAATATTTGGTTGGACAGGTTGCTGGCTGAGCTTTTATTGTGGACCGTAGGAAGGAAACAAATGTACAGTATTAATGGAATATGTAATTGAAATGGAACATTTTATTGATAATGGCACCCAAACTTTATCAGCGCGTCTGCAATCATTTTATTTAGTAGTAATTAAATCCTGGAAGGAGAGAGGATACACTTGTTTTCGGGGATGCACAAGTACTGACTTGCTTGACATTTTTCAATAAGCTGCTTTTATAAACGGTGACAGTGTCTAGACACGAAATATTTCCATCATGCAAGCTACAGATTGCACTCCAGTGACAGTCTTCACGACATTTTAAGAACAATAGATGCTAATAAAATAGAGATAAAATCCATGTAAAACTCTAGCTGCATAAAATATAGCGTGCTTTGCTACGATAAAACATCTCCCGGACTGGAAGTACCAACCTTTAGCAAAGCCCATGAGCCTTGTTGCAAGTTAACAAGTTATGATATATGAAGTACTTCGGGAAATTACAATGATACTCCATTTGAACCGATGCCTAAGTGCCTTCACGGAAACAACTATCTGATACACCAATGAAAAGTACCTATTCAAAAACAACTTCTATACTCGATGTCTCGATGTATGTCCATTTGTTAAATGTTCATTTAAAATGGAAATAAGTTGTTATCACTAGCTATACACTCTAACCAATGCGTCCTCCCTTATCTAAAATCTAAAGTTGACATTTATAGTTTTAAAACTTTCTTCTAGAAATCTTTTAAAAGATAAGTGAGACCCAACCAACTAGTGAGTGGGCTGAATTTGAATGATAATGTGGTACATGTCTAAAGAATTCATTTTCAGAAATTAGTTGACAGCCCATAAAATTAAATTACAATCTCTCAGGCCACCAAAACAACCTGCGTTTCGCGAGCATTGTATAAAACCATGAAACACTGTGGTACTCCTTAAACTTTCTGGTGGGGGGCTTCAAGTAAACATTGCGCAAACTTTGTTTCGTATTACCAAGTATTGAATTGGAAAGGTAATATTAAAGTTACAAAGTTACAAAAATCACAAACATTTTTCATGTATTTCCAATGGGGAGCAGCGTGAGGAGAAGCAAAAGACAAAGATACACAGCCTGGAGCAGGTTAATGTATTTTCCCAGTTTTTAACTTGTTTTGTCAAGGAAGTTTGGCACACATCACAATACTTTGAGATCAAACGTGAAACATGTCTCTTAAAACAAAACTGATGACCGAGATGTTTGCTATATCTACGTACTTTAAGTCTTAAGTCATAAGACATATACGTACGGACTATACTATTTCGCCAACCCTTTTTCCAGCTTGGTGACACTGGACTTTTTTCCTCAACTAAAGTAGAGCACATACATGAAAATGCTTCAACATCCTTTCCATACGGTTGGTTGGATAAAAATCGTGTTAAGAATACAAAGTGGAAGGACGAAAAACGTTGGAGAGCTATTATAAAAGAGGGTGACGAAGGAGTCATCATCTCGTTGAAGAAGTGGAGCTAATCTCAGTAGGAGAGGTTTTCAAAGGCAAAAAAATACGTCGCTTGCTTCCACCTTTTTTGGACGAAAATGCATCTCGTCATTCTATTATTGCTGTGTAATCATCAGTATCAGTTCCCAGTTTTATGCTGCAATAAAAAACCTGTGAAGTACGTTTTTTTTCATGCAGTACTTCTTTTTGTTGTTCTATCTTGCTTGCCTAGGAGTGATGGTAAAATTGTGTTTCGAGGATGAGAAATGGGCGGTTGTATCATGAAAATACAACCGAAAACGGCAGCAGCATGGCAGCATAAATCTGAACAATAAAACTTTAATGGACCCCTGGCTTGCGATCTTACGTGGGATTGCCTGATACTTTGCCTCATCTTCTTTTAAAACAAGTAACCGCCCTAATATAAGATTTGTATCGTAATACATATCATGTACGTAATTCGTACAAATGTATAGCCGTGTAAGAAGGTACGAATCGTATTTCCGTTTTGTTCACGTTAACAAAAGCAAACCTGAGTGAGCCCTGCAAATAGGATTTTGGGCGCAATAAGATATTCAACATCTTTGGGGTATCCATATGCTTCAACAGAAGAAACAGTGCAGTAAAATAATTGCACAAGCAAAAAAAAGGAATTGGTTAAGTTCGCACAGAATTTTTCCTTTAGTTCTCAAACTACTTCAGCGCACACAATATTTACTTTGACATGTTTATAAAATATCTTTCTCGTCTAAGTCTCCTTGACTTGGCTCAAGCCAGAGCCATGATATTTTAATAAGCAGCGACCTCGGAACATCAGAAAGCTAGGTTTCTAAATCTTTTCAGAACATGCACAATGTCACTTTAGACTTGGCATACTGGACATTTCTTTACAGGTAGGATGCCTGATGAGATTTTTGTTTAAGTGGTGGCGAAAATGAAAAGCTCTTTTATAATTAGGCTAGTCTTATATTCTACGTAATGCGGAAGGGATTTTAGGTCGGATATATTTCCGATTTGTTTGACGAAGTTGTGACACCTTGGGGGAATAAAGAAATGGATGTTGTCTGTATGAGTCATAATAAAATAATGAGTCACAATAAGTTTACCAAGTAGATACGATTATGACAAGTTTAATCGGCTATCATTTGTTAACTAAATTACTTAAGGTCGCACAAAAGAACAGTATACTATAATCCATGTAATCCAAAAACACAAAAGATCAGCAATCTCTAAATCAATGTGAAATATACCCTTCTCTAATAATGACTTTAATGGCATACATGGTTTTGGTTTAGAAAACAATCAACTTCCACCACCTTTATGTATCGAAGCAAAAAGATAAATGGGGCAGTAAACAGTCAAAACTTTACTTTATCTCTATAATAGAAAATGCCGTAAGACATACGTTTTCTGTCGAAAGACATTTCGTCGGTGTGAGTGAGTCTATTACAGCATCATGCGAAAACATGTCCACGGATTGACTTTGGACTTCAGATTCTCCTAAGTGTAAAACGTATTGATTGAAAAAATCCATTTGGAACTGATCCATTTGGAATCTCACAACTTCACTTGAATATGTACGTACATGGCTGATTTATACGTATTGTTCAATTAGTAAGTTAAATGTGAGCTGTCTGTTACGGTAGATTCAAAAAAAATAGTCAAAACAATGTTTTTGATTAGCTAAACAGGCTGAAATGTTCTAAATGTTCATTTTACTTCTGGTTTATGCCTTCCTTCAAAACTCATGCACATAGACTTCGATAGACAATATGTTATTCAAAAAGGTGTTTGTTGTTTATCGTTATTCAGTCAAATATTAGAGGTGAAGAGTTAAGAACAGTCTATGATTGCACTTTTAGATCTGGACATGTTAACAAAAGAGAAGAGAGATAGTGAAAGGGTTGGAAGAACCTGGAAGTGATTGTGGTTTGGATGTAACAAACTCGTAAATCCATCTCTTTTTCGAACATTTCTCGTTTTGTGCACCCTTTACTGAAAAGTCTTCAATCCATCCTACTTTCTTTTCTTTCTGTCCTTCTGCCTCAATTCACAGGAAAACTTTGATGTGATATCCCTTTGTTCAGTTAAATAAAATAGAACCTTCTTTGCCAATACAAAATCCCCCTTGACACGATGGAAGCTCTTGATTTTAAACTGGACGAGATACACTTACCAATTTAACTGTAGCTGTCTGGTTTCTGGGAATAATGCACATATTGCTTTTATATTCTATGTGTTACCCAATCCGGGGTTAATTTTGCTAAGCGGTTCAGATGTAACACTCTTTTCCGAAAGGCACTTTTTCTTTTTCCCGAAATTCGATCGCCAATGACATACGTTCCTTTTGATATTGTCCGTTTGAAAATTTGGATATGCATTCCAGTATGAATGGGCTAATGGAAAAGTAGACATCCATATATTCTCAGTGAGGTACAACAAGATAATAAATCCTAAGATACAAAACGGAATATCCTTTTTCTGCACTGTTCAATGTCCATTTACTTTCCCCTTTCTATATTTCAACGTATACCTGTGCATGTTTGGTAGTATATTCATGTAACAAGACTTAAACTTGATGTAGGTGTACCCTTTTATTGATGAGCCTTCAAAACCTTATAAATATTATGAATTCAGTTGGTTTCTTGCAGTATTCGTCGGCAAACTGGTTCCAGATGAATAGCCATGCCTATCATGCTCACCCACTCAGAATTCGCATCTGTTTTTCAATTTGAATCTATAAATCGTCTTTGTACCTTATGTAGAGTTATGAATACCTATGTGGCGATATTCAATTTTGCTGCCAATTTACTAGTGTAATCAATATGTTCTTAGTTCAGAACATGTTCAAATTACATAGATTTTATTTAGCGTTTTGTACCACTTGTACAATTTAAACCTTTTTTAGATAAAGAAAATCAAAAGGATTCCAGACAGGTCTATAATGAGAAACCTATGACCATGAATGTAACATGGTTTGCGACCACCAGTCAGTTCCCTTCATCGGTGTCGGCATACAATATTTTGTGGACTTACATGATTGAAGCTTAACAAATTCTTCAAATACAACTTAATGAAAATCGCACAGCTTGACGTACATCAAATATACTGACAGAGATGCAGGCATGCTCAACAATCCGCACAAGGTATTAATTCTACAGACCTAGTCAGTAAACGTTGGTCTAGAGGAGGTAAATGAGCTTTACTTGATAAATTGGAAATTCCGTGTAAGAAAACCAATCCATGTTTCAGATTTTACTGTTTTTCTTCACGCACAAAAATTTTTATTGTTGGACTTCGTTCCACCTTTTAGTGAACATTAAGATTCAGATTGAGAATCTGAACGTTTAACACTCATTACTGTGGAATCATACATTGGGGTGCTATTTTCTAATGTTTCCTCCTCGTCAGATTTTTCCCGAATATCCTCTTCCTGTCTTGCACGTGCATCATTTCCGGTGATTATCGATTGTTGGTCGTTGGCATATATATTTCCGGCCAAAATTCCTGGTCGTCCCGGACAAATAATATATCTAACTGTTGGTGTTGGGCATGATTGAACAATCATGCCACGTGGCGAAGATGGTGGGGTTGATTGAGTTCCGCTTGAACCCGGCAAAGCGCTTACGTTGTTCGTATAACCCGGTGAAATTATATTGATCGGAAAATTAGCAGCTATAGGGGCTAAAGGGGGTTGTACTGTTAAAGGTGGAATAGCTGTAATCAATACAGTCCTCTGATGATGGGGGCCCTGAAGTACCACCCTTGGGCAAGGCAAGCACATTCTGAAACATCTAAAATGAATAAAAGCCGCTATACTTGTAAAGAATTAGGCAGCGGTCCAGATCTAGGAAACCAATTTATTGTAAAAACCAATTATGTACCAATTTTTTCTGTTTGCCTATTAGCGTGCGTTGTGCACACACTAGCAGCTTACTTTTTTAACGTGCCAACCTGTTTCGCTTTTAAGACTGCATCTGGATTTATGTACGAGTGTGCCTACAAATATTATAAGCTTATTTTTCTTCCTTCCCGAAGTAATTAAAATCATGAACGCAAAGCATCTCACTTGTTTGAACATCGTTGTTGCATCTTTCCCCACACCTTGCATAATTGAAGCTTTTCCGCCGGGGTGAACTCGTATATAATCAGTGACATCGTATACTTTTCCTGGATCATTAAAAGTTCTTACATATCATGTTCGCACAAGTGTAATAGAAACGATGTATATAGATGGATCATGTGTGTTTCTCTCAGCTATGGAGATATATGCATACCATTGATGGCCAACCATGCATCGCTTTCCTTATTGTGCTTAGATAATTCTTCTAAAGTGATTTCTCTTTGTGATCCCATGATTCCACCTTAGGATTTCCTATTATTTACCAGCACTTATAATTTTGATACGTTTCAAAAACTCATGTTTTTTTGTTATAATGTGGAAATTACTTTGCTGATGCTGATCATTTGTTATTCGCAGTATGATTTCTTCCTTGTTGATACCTGTCGTGAGATGATGTCATAGTAGTGAAAAATGAATCTTTTCATCCTGTGGAAGTCAACTTGTCTCCCCCTACTTTCCTTAACGGCTGTTTGAAAAGCAGCACTCGCAAAATTGTGCTTTGTTTGCTTTTTATATCACCAACTTACTTTTATTGCTAGAAATCTGTAGTAGATCGTGTAAATATGTATACATTTTGTTGGCTACGAAGCCCTAGATTGCGACTGTTTGATTTCCGACAAGTTGGGAAGATATTCTGGAGTCTTCACCCGGGAGAAGAATGCTGTGCCCCATAAATCATTTTATAACGTTGTGACTGTTAGCATGTCTTGTTTGCTCCTGGCTTGATAAAAAATGTTACCTTGATAAATGCGGTTTGTTTTAATTTACCACGTCAATTTATTTGCTAGTGCTGTTGATTGCCAACAATTCTGTGACAAAAAACAAAAGTCTTCCCAAACTAAGCAATGCAATGGAAACTAGTCTGACAGAAGATTAAAATTTTAATGAGCGTCACGTTATCAACTATCGACTTTCTAGTAGACCCATTCCTACCGTGTGACTTCTTATTTGATGTCCAAGATTCTTAATAAATCACGGCAGCTCAAAATTGAAGTCCGATTACTATTCAAGGCTTGTCATGCTGAATAGGTCCTTGGAAATATGGCAGTCCTGAAATTGTTTCGAACGGAAAACGTAATGCAATGAGTAATATTTTTCTCACCTAACCTAAGAATTCGATACGCCATAAGGAAATTCCATTTATTTCTGACTGTTTTTCGTTATTAAAGTATTGTTCGGGTTTAAAATAATGTTGGAGCTATAGATGGAATACATGATACAAATGGACAAAAGACCGAGAGCACATATTTGACAAAAGTTACTAAGAGATGAGGCCAGGAAGAGGGTGGCAGCTAATGGAAGTTGTCCATAAGAGGAGTAAATAAATACGGTAGTCACAAAGATCGTATAGTTTCTAATACCGATTTACTGGGCACGATGCATGTTTTTATACCATAGTTATTTCGTATTTCCTGCTGAAACTTTCGTGAAACCGAACACAGTTATTTACATAGAACCATCTTACTAAATCTTTGCTTTCGTAAAGATGTTAACTTTTTGGGTACTCTATAAAAGTTTATAGTGAGCACTTGAATTATTTATTTTGTAGAGCTACGTACCACGTAGTACGTATATGCTACTATCATTTAACAAATGAAATAAAACGCTCATGCACGATTCTCAAAAGTAGCGAAAGACGTTTCTGCAAGATACGCTAAAACACGATCTGAAAGATAAGCTAAAACACGATCTGAAAGATACGCTAAAACACGATCTGAAAGATACGCTAAAACACGATCTGCAAGATACGCTACAACACGATCTGCAAGATACGCTAAAACACGATCTGCAAGATACGCTACAACACGATCTGCAAGATACGCTAAAACACGATCTGCAAGATACGCTAAAACACCATCTGCAAGATACGCTAAAACACGATCTGCAAGATACGCTAAAACACCATCTGCAAGATACGCTAAAACACGATCTGCAAGATACGCTAAACACCATCTGCAAGATACGCTAAACACGATCTGCAAGATTCGCTACAACACGATCTTTGAGCTGCGCAAAACGAAATCCTCATGATACAGTGAACAAAGATTTCATGAGCTATAAATCATACACGGTGCAACCGATTTTTTTAAAACTTGGTAACAGGAATGCTATTGAGCAGACTAACGATCATGTTCGGCCGAAATCGACCAAAATTCCAAACCCCTCCGCCACGCCATCTCTTGGCGGCAGGCATGTAACATGTGGTTATTTTGAGAGCTGGGGCTGTGCATATGACTCATGTTCGCAGATCACTATTACGTTTTTTTATTTCATCATACGAGAAACACGTCGACTACTAAACGTTACAAAACCTACAACTTCATCACAAGTTAACCTTGTTGTTACAACAAAAATCCAAGATTTATTTTTGAACATTAGTATTTTAAGGTGCTGGTAAGGTAAGTTGTAAAAAGTCTGAGATTGTAATTTTAATTGGTGGAACTCTATAATTTTACATTATTATTATCAGGTCAGGGTCAAGCTCAAGTCTAGTGTCCTGTGAATTTAAGTTAAGGTGGAACTGTTCTAGTCAGAATAGCGTAAGTTTACGATTAATTCCTTTTTATCTACCTAAAATAATAAATTTGTTTTAATTAGTGATTGTGATAAATTACATAGGATGGAGTGCCAAGCGAAGTCTAAGTTAGGGTTACAAGGATGTGGGAACATTTTAAAGTGTTTAGTCGAGGTGAGTTCCAACGAAAGAGCAAGAATCACCGATTTTGGAGATGGACTGTTCTGTCGCGAGTCGAATCTTTGCCTGGAACATATCAGGGAGCTTAGTACCGGAATGAGAACAACCTGTTCAAATCCGTTTCAAGACCATGAATCAAGTGTCAAAGGGAGACCTGTCCGGGCAAGAAAGTACTTAACGATTGTTAACAAAACCCCTGGATTCAAGCCTGGATATTCCCTATGCAAGCGGTGTTTAGGAAAGGCTACCTCTAATCCAGAAGTGGCAACCGTGGCGCCAATCGAGACTCCTTCTGACGAACAGTTTACTGCGGTCCGATTGGAAACCCTCAACAAAGTCCGGACGACTCTTAATTTGGATGAACTCCAGTATAAGACAAGGAATAAAGCGGCCAAAATAAAGCTTATCAAGGAGAGTGCAAGTGAAGTGAAAGAGAACATTCTGAATTTATTTGAGATTGAGGAGGAGCAGTCAGATCCAGTTTTTTCTGTGCCAGCCAAGGATCTGAAAACAAAGCTACTTGATGCTTCCAGAAATGACAGGATAAAGGTTGCTGCGATTTTTTCGAAGAGTCT
>VICI01000694.1:0-32021 GCA_019593645.1 Akabosia matsudoensis
AGAAGCTGGCGAGTGTGGATTTGACTTAGGGCAGAACAGACAAACTGCGAGATTGACAAGGTCAAGTGAGGAGACTGAAGCTGATTGTGGAGCAGGGATAAGCCCAAGATGGCAGACTCAGAGAGAAGGTCATCAGAGGCGAGGTTGAGGTAGTGGAGAATATTTTCTTGAAGAGATTCAGGCTAGAAACAGTTAAAAAAATTTTTTTTTAAAGTTAAACATACTAGTTTTACAATATTTTTTTACCAGGGCTGGTTGTCCGATAATTTTCTCCAGTTCTCCCAAAAACTGTCCCTTCCTAAATTTACTCAGGCGACTCAAGAAAGTCGTGGTTGTTGGCTGGTGGAGCATAGAAATAACGTCTTGGGCGTGGGTGGTAATCATCCACTCTTCCACGCCAGGGATATCCCCATCATTCTGTTCAAAAAACAACATCAAAATAACTTAATTAAATATATAAATCAATATTTCTAGCCAAAGAAGCCGTAACAGTCCACCATGCAGCTATTTCACTGCGGCAATTTAAGGTTTAGCTCACCAAGTCACTCATAATTTGAGTCAAAGCTGCCGTCAAAAAATCAGTTGATTGGTCGCTGCTCCCGGACAGAAGGTATTCCTCAAACATGTCCGCGTTCGGGTAAGCCATAGCCGACAACAAATCAATACAAATCGTCCTCAGCGCCAAGTCCTGTCCTGGAAGTGACCTTAGCTTATCACTTAACGTCATCCATTGGTGGGCGCATATGTCGCCATGAAGCTCCAGCTTCAGGTCTTCAAAAACTTCCGACTGGAGTAAAAAGAGGAGGGAGTACACGAGCGTTCCAAACTGACAAACAAAAAGCTTATCATCGTCGCCCCCGCCACATCCTCCACCTTCCACCCTGATATAACTACTGACTAGCTGGATAAGCATGTTGATAACCATCTGCCCTGAGAAGATATCACTTCCAAGACTATTGTCACTGTTCACCGATAACTTGACGATAAGAACCCAGTAGCTTATCACAGAGTTGACCCAGCCGTTCCAGCGTGATCTTGAGCTGACATCTTCAGAAAGAAGCTTTTGAAGGATGGTTACCAGCTCTTCAACCTGCGGCAAGGCTTCTTTACTTAGACCACACAGGGCAGCCACCAAACAGTTTAAATCACCCCGCTCCCGGATAACCAGTGACCCACACTGGATCTCTGTCAAAACCTTTGAAAAAATTTGGCTTGAATCTTGGCTCCACCTCGTTTCCTGCCTAATCTGCCGACCTGCTATGAATATCCAGAGATTTTTGAGTACTTCTGGAAACCGTACAGCTTTCAAAATTAGCTGGAGAAGGGCTTCAGCCTGGTTTGAGCTCTCTTTTCGTTCCCAGTTTGAGCTGTCGCCGCGCGACCGTTTCACAACAATATCGATAACGACTGGCATGAGAGACCTGGCGCCAGACTCGCAGCCATACTGGGATGATATCAAAATATCGCAGAGATTGAGCACCTTTGGAACATCGACAAAGCTCTTGGTCGCATGGTGCTCGTGGGAGAGGAGCGCCAGGAATTGGAACATTTCCTCCACGAGCAGAGCGCCATCTCGAATCAGTCCCTCTTCCAGGTAAGTTATCTGCTTGATAACAAAGCTAAGGAAGACCTGGTTCGAGTCCACCAGGCCGTAGTTGACGTGCCCGCTGATAAGCTGTTTGAGCAGACGAAGCACTTCAATCTGAACGAGTGTGGAGCTCGTCGTCGTGTAAATTCTTAGACCAGACACGACAGCCGGTTCGAATTGCCGGATAAATGCTGCCAACGCGGTTACCTCAGCACTGGAACGGGCGACTGGCACGGATTTTTCTTCGTTGAATCTTGGGACAATATAAGAAAAACCAGTTGAATACGCATATACTACGGCGCCATACATTAAAAAAATAGCGTTTTTACCTTAATAACTGGTTCGGAAAGAGGAATTTCGGGAACCTGTCCCGCGGCGGACACTCTTTGAGTGCCAATATTTCCTCCTTGTCCACCTTGTACCCAGAGAAAACACTCTGAAGCACTCTCCTTATACACGTGAGTGCCTCTCTTGGTGCTCCTCCACTCAATATTGCCGTTGTCACCCCCAAAATGTCTTCAATTAGAAATGTCATCGCGGGATAGTCTGATCTCACTACGGAAAACAAATTTCCCAAGACATCCAGGCACGCTGTAAGAAGCCCTGTGAACTTGGCGGCAACAACTCCATCCAAACTACATCTATATACCCTCCAGGACTGAACAATACCGTCGTTTATCTTGCGCATGTGAACTGGACAAAGTGGCGTCGAGAAATACGGTCCCTTTGCCTTTTTATCAGGATCCGCTTCAGCCGCCTTCTTCTCTGCTTCCAATTTTTGGGAAAACTTTTTCACTGGCGAGATGACAGGCGAGGTAGACACCTTTCTGGAGGAGGAAGCACTCGCCGTTTCAATCACAGTCTGATAGAGCTTGAGAACTGCGAGGAGATGCTGGATTAGCCCTGCTCCGTGGATGGAAATTGATGAATTGTTCGAAAGAAAGGGATTTCCCTCCTCAAAAGACTTTCCTTTTGCTGCCGCCCTGTCGAAAAACTCACTCGCGAGAAATAGATTCGAGGCGACTTTGAGAAGACTCTGGTGGACTGCCATGTCATAGACGTAGGGCGATGTTCGGAGGAGATCCATGTAAAGACTGAGGAGCATTCCGGAGTCGGAGATTCGTGTTCTTAGGCGCCACGCCGTTACAAATTGACTTGGAGGGTGGGTCTCACTTAAGTGCGCGATGGCGGCTTGGTACCCACTAAACAAATGCTTATTGTCGGTGGCCAGCGTAGGCTGGACGAGTTTCTGGAGAACGTGCTCAACCGTGCTGGCTACTGATTCTCCTGACGAGTTGCAAAAACTACAGACCTTCGGCCCTCGCCCAATATCCAGCTTGAAATTAATGTCTTTTAGAATGCACTGGGGGCAGAGGACACCAGATGACGCGACGCTCCATCCGCTTTTACAGCTAACGCCGTTGATAAACCTTAGGAAGACACAAAACTGCGGAGCTCCTCACGCGGGGATCTTCGTCCTGCAAGTAGTCCAGCAAAATATTCAGGATTTCCTGCTTCCGATTCTCGTTTTGAACAGCCCTCGACCAGTTGACAGTCGCGAGTAGCTCGATAAGGTCGGCTTTCACGAGCCAGTACGGGTTTGCCGAAACGGCGAGGCAGGCAGTGAACAGATTTGAAGCTATGTGGGTGTCTGAACTTGTCCAAAGTCGCTCCAGACAAGATGAAACACCTGCTAGAGCGCATTTGACTCCAATATTGCTACTGTCAAAGAGTCCTTGCTTTAAAATTTGGGTCAAATTTAAAATCTGTTCCTTTTCCGAGGGGACCAGGGCTTGGAGGACGTAGCCGGCGAGGATGTAGGTGCACCCCCGGAGGAGTGGATCGCTGTGACTAGCGTAGAGACAAATTTCCTCAATTCTTTGCACATTTACGGCGTCTTCAGAAGGTGACAAAGGAAGGGAATAGACGGGGACACATAGCTTGACCAAATTTGCAAGGCAGTTGATTGCGAGAACTTTGACACTAATGCGGACCTCTGCGTCAGGGCGGGTATAGCCTGACTGGCCTGCCAGGAGGAAATTGTAGGCGAGAAACCGGGCGCAATAGAACACTGCCGGGGAGTGCTCGTACAGTGAACCAATTTGAAGCTCGGGAAAGGAGGGAAGAACAACTCCAACGGTTTTTGAGTGGGGCTGGTCGTCCTCTGGGTCTGAGTGGTGGAGGATTTCTGGATTGCTGTCGTTGTCCGTTTGAGTCTCTTCCAGAGTGAGGCTCTCGCTGTTTGCCCTGCTCAGAATGACAATGTCTTCACTTTCTAGGTCTCTATTGTCCGACGTGGACGAGCTGAGGAAGCTGCGGAATTTTGGAATGTCGCTGTCCGTCTCGAGAAGTTCTGGAGACTCATCTGGAAACTGGAGGGACTCAATGTCCGACTCTGGCGGGGTTTGAATCCTATTTCCTGGGGAAAGCGAAACTGAAGTAGGATCAATACTGTTTTCAATTCCAAGCGGAGACGAGAGCGCCGCCCGGAGAGGCTCTGGAGGATCTGTGAGAAGCTGTTGGAGTGTTTCCAGGCTTGTTGTGATAACATTGTGGTCGTCGTGGTTGCATAAAATGAGCGTCATTTCATAAACCTGAACGAGTTGAAGGACAAGCGGGTCGGAGGGAGTGGATGAGGTACGGTACAGAGGAGGAATGATATGACGAATGCACTGAATAGCTCCAATAATGGAGGGAACAGGACACTCCATCATATTTGGCTTGAGGAGGGAGGTCACTTGGAGGAGAAGCTTTGAAAGAAATTTGTGTGGAGATTTGGCGTTTTCGCAGATGGACACGAGAATCGATGCTGATGCTCTGCGGATGATTGCCGACGAGGATGTGAGGTTGACCAGGTACTCTTTGCAGAGGAGCTTCACCTCCGACTCGGTTGCGAACGGACCGAGACTTGCGAAAATTTGGGAGAAATACGAGGCCAAAGGTTCATAAAGATACTCCTCAGTTCGGCGGGAGATTTGAACAAAGCAGGGGAGGAGACTGGCGAAAAAGGCGCGGCATTTTTGAGCCTTGATGAGGTGACTTGAGTAGGCGAAGATTTGGAGGGCGGTCCGGAGGGACTTGGCATTTTGGTTGCGCCGGATTTCCTTGTAAATTTCCATTTGGAGCTTGGGTTGTTGGGAGGCGTTTAGGGTGCGGACGAGGCGACATAAGCACTCGGAGGCGACCAGGCGGATGTCCGAATCAGGGTCGCTTGAGAGCTGGAAAAGAACTTCGACGACGCTTTCAAGAATCTAAAAAAGGAGCGAAAACGACAGGAAATCCTATTTAAACTTGTTTTTTAAATTGAGTATTTACTTGATTTTGGCATTTTTTACCTGGTGATAGTCGGAAAGACTCTGCACGCTGGACATACAAATGGCGTCTGTCACTGAACGGCAATGACTGATCCTCTCTTTCTTCCTTTTAATTAAAAATAAACAATTACAACCTTAAATTAATAAAGGAAAACTTGCAGAAAAACGCAGATTAAAAATCAGACAGTTTTTTTACTTGGTCTTGACAGAATCACTCGCAGCCACAACAGCTGATATAATCGTTCCAGGAATGTTGGCGTCCGACCCGGATAAGGTCGGCACCTTAATTGTCTCCAAAGTCTTTAAAATCTTTTCCATTTTTATCTTGTTAAATTTAATTTAATTTAAAAAACTGAACTATGAACTACATCCACTTTAATCTCATTATGATGAGCTGATCCAAATGGGCGATAACGCTGACAGTTACTAAAATATAGTGGTCAAGTGCGTCGCTCCAGGATGTTAACTGCTCACACATGTTACTTTCTTTATGCACAGGAGAAAAAATGCAAGAAAATCAGCAGGAAAGACTCTCGCCAAAAAAAAACTTTTGTTTTTGCTTGCTGCTCGTAGTGGGATGAATCGTAGAGTGGCCTCTCCGGAAAGGATTCTTCGTGAACGGGTTTTTGTTCTTTACGATGCTGCGATTTCATGCTTAAAATTATGCTCTTAATGAAAAAATAAAAATAAGCACAACTCGGTTTGTCTTGAAAATAACATCGGTTTATATCATGATTTTTTTCGTACATCATTTTACAATGGTAATAATTTACAAAAATTTGATTTTGTTACGTACATTAACAGACAAGAACCTTTAATTACATTATTAAAGAACTTGAACTTGTGAATTGAACAAGATATTGTTCATTATTATTTGAAAATAATTTGAGCGACGTCCGCTTTAACAGTCCGAAACTTGGATACAGGAAAAGGTCATGAACATTTTTGACACAAATTCGACCTGTCACCATGTGGATTTGATTTCGTCAAAAGGGAAATTTGAAGTTTTTTGGAGCTATTCTATCTCTCCGTCAAATGGATACTATAAATTTATTTTTTAACAAAAACAAGATAACTTTTTTTTTTTAATTTAAAATTTCCCTGAAGTATGTAGTATTGTATTAGGAAAATTACCATTTCCATCAAGGGAGAAAAAAATAGGATGTTGATAAACACTAAGATTCATTCAAACATTCCGTACAATTCCGTAATTCCGTAATCATCTCTCGCCAGTTCAGGAATCAATCAAGACATCATTTTTTGACCGAGCCTAGTACAATTGTTGGGCTGAAGTTGGTACCATTTCCACTACGAAAACCAAGACCACCTCCAAAGACGACGGTTGTAGCAGAATACGGCTAATAGTATGTATTTTTGTAAAATGATTCCTGGCCGCCTCAGGATACCATCAAGAATTTTAATTGGGAAGAGATATAACCGTAATTACATTATTACGGTAACACGTTGACCCTAGATGTGGGGATTCCAGACGGTGATTAAAATAAAAAGACAGTTCCCCCCACCAGCAAGGTCCAGACAATCAATGGATGCTAAAAAAATAATAAAAACAAAACATAAAAAAACAATAAAACATAATTGAGAAAGAAACAGACACTTTTATTTTTTCATTCAGTTTATAGTATGGGAGTAAATGGGAGGCGTAATTACCGTTTACCACCAGAGAAAACCGGCACCACCTCCTTGAGATCAGGACCGCAATGCAATGTACACTTTCAAACAGCGGGAAGATATTGGAAAGAGATTTTCCCCTGGCCACTGTCACTTCCAACGTACAACGATTTTTTTGAGATCTTTTTTTTTTGGAAACTATAATGGTGGTTAACGTGGTCCAGTAGATACTGAAAATAAAAATGCATAAAACAAGAAAACGAAATTTAATTAATAAAAAAGCATGTCTAGTTTACAGACTGGCAAGAAATGGGAGGCGTACTTACCATTTGCTAAATAAAAAAACCAAGCACCACCTCCACCTAGACAGCCGAGTCCACGGGCAGCAGCCTCTCCTCCTCAGGATGACGACAGACTCAACTCATCGTCGCCCAGAAGCGAGGCTTTAAATAGGCTTGTGCACTACAGTTGACAATCCCATTTTTGTGTTGGAGCCATGGCATCTTATTCAAACAAATTTTTTTGGCCTTGGCCAGGCCATCATTCTTTTTTGCCTTTTTTATCAAGTTCAGTAAAATCCTCCTTTCCTCCTGGCGCCACTCTTGTCTCCTTTCGGATAATCAAATTTGCCAGACGCTTTCTTCAACAAATTTTTTCTTCCTTATGCTCAAAAATAAAGTCACAACTAAGCTCGTGTAGTCTCTATTTTTCCCATTGATACACAAAAGCCGTTTCATATTTTTTTATTATAATTTTTCCTTAATTAAAAAAATTTACATCTTGGTCTACACAAGAAAAAGAAAAAAAAAGTTTTTCCTTTTTTTACAACGTGTATTATACACAGGTACATTTAAAACATTTTTTCATAATTGGCTAGCTATTCATTTCATTATTTTAAAGAAATCGTTGACCTTTTCTATTGCACAGACAGACGGACCAAAAAAATATTGACAGAGGATTTTTTATCTACAACATTTAAAAAAATGATTTTTTTTACATATGACCATATTTGTTTGGTAACCATTGGTTTTGGCGAAACAAAACATTAAAAAAAGGAAATGGTAACGTTTTTATGTACAGAATAAATTTTTACAAATTTTTTACAATTTTTTGGTAGATCTTTGGTAAAACTTTTCAAGAAACATGTCGTATACGAAGAGATTTTTAAAAAGAAGAATGTTTTCATCAGAGATTGTTTTGGTTGACTTTTGGGGGCGTGCCTCAGCGTCAGAGGGGATTTGGGGAGGATAGCTCGTAGTGAATGGGCGTTGGTTCCTCGCCGGGTGGTCCTCCTCCAGCATGGCTCATGTTATGCTGCTGCTGTTGCTGCTGGGGCTGCATGTGATGCGGCCTTGGAGGGGGCGGCAGGCCGGGATGGTGGTGAGGATGAAGATGGGGATGGGGCGGTTGTTGAGGATGGTGAGGAGGTGGACAGAGCGCGGAGCGCATAATATCGTCGGTGTTTGCACAGTGGGGTCGTGGTCCCGGCTCGGGGGTGTACGTGAATGTGAGTCCAGTTGCGTAAATGATTCCGTCACTCCGCACGAGGGAGACGGGCACCTGGGTCGGTTGGCGGACCCAAAGCCACTCCCCTCGGAAGGCGGAGATGTCGGGGACCACGCAGAGCATGCTCTCTTGGCACCGGAACATTGTCTCAGCCTCGACGTCACCGAACCAGACGCGAAGATTCGGGGAAAAGTTTTCTCCAGTGAGCTCCAGCATGGCGACGTCTCCTCCGCCGTTTAACTGGAGGGAACGAAACAAAAATAACAATTATTTCAAAAAATTTGCTTCATGTCTTTACTATTCAAACTCCAAAATAACGAATTTCCACAAATTTCCTCCATGGTTTTCTCTCTAACAACCAAAAGTATCAAATTTTCACAGCCTTTACTCACGATTTGATTGCATTAAAAGCAAAAACAACAAATTTTCACAAATTTTCTCCATTTTGTTGCTGAAAACTGAAAAGGACAGATTTTCATATTTTCTCTACTCATACTTTTCCTCCTCCGATTACCAACCACGTGGCTTCTTGTTTGTATAAAAAATTTTATGGGAACTGTCATTAGGATTTTTCCCTGTGGCACGTGCGCCGGGATACATATTTTCTTTCTGTGTATATTTTTTTATCCAATTCCTTCTGAAAATTCCGAAAAATATTCCCAGCTGTGGGTAACCTACTCTTTTTTTTTTACAAACTTGTCATACGTACGTTATATATATTTATTTTCTCACACCTCATCTACTACGTAAGAAAAAAAACTGTGTCATATTTGTTTTTCGGGTGACACCCGGAAATGCACCGCAGGCTTGCATGAGAACCAGCATCAAGCAGAATTCCCTTGGCCTTGTGGTCGCCAATTTAATGGAATGTCACTGTGTCTTACGTGCAAACTGTGGACCACAGGAACCGGAGTGATTGGACTCCTCACAGGACCCATCCCTTCAAAAAACTGGTACTCGGCCTTGTCCGTGCTGATGATTGTCCAGGACGCCCCGTCGTTGATCATTTCTTTGTTGGGCTCTTTTGGACACGGGGTAGCCTGAGACAAAACCATAACCAAATATGTATTCACGCAAAAAGCATTTCTTCGCGTACGGCTAATGCAGTCAACAACCTTCATTGTCATTTTTATGCGCAAATACACAAATTTCCTGCCGGCTATATAGCATCCAGCCATTTTTATTGAAACGACCAAGTTGAATGCACTTTTGCTCTTTTTTTTAAAATTATCCTTCATGTTTTGAGTTGGTTGGCTTTTTTTGTCGAATTTAGCCATAATTTAAATCTAGTCCGTGGGAAAATAAAAAAAATATTTGATACATAAAACCAAAAGGATTTTTTTTTCTGTTCGTTTGAAAATTGTTATGGCGTGGGTGGAATTTTTTTTCTGCGCAAATTTGTGTGCCTACTTGAAGTTCTTTTTTGTTTTGGACAACAAGAAAATAAAATATTCAAAAGCTGATTAGCTCTGAAAGCTGAAAAAATGGAGAGAAGATGAGTGACACGCACAGTGAGGGGAATCGTGGGGCAAAGAGATAAAAAAGATTGTTTGTCGACCAGGAGAGAAAATTGAATGGCTAATGAGAATGAATCAATAATTAAGTGGCTGTGATTTTTGTGCTGTTGTCACGCACCTGGAACTGAATGATCCGCTCTTGACTGAGGCAGAGGTACATGCGCTCTGTGTCCTTCATGTAGAACGCACACTTGTGAAGTTGCGAGACAGGGTCGTCTGCGTCCAGTAGGGCCATTTGCTTGTCCACCTGGAACGGAGGGAAGAAAATAGAACAAAAATTAAATGAATGAGTCGAGATAGTTTTTTGGAGGGACATTAAGGATTAAGTTCTATGCATCAAGAGATTCCTCAGGAAATGTAAGTTCCTTGTAGGATATTGTGTAATTTCACTGGTCCTGACTGTAGAAAAGACATTACCAATGTGGTATCTATCTACTAGTTAGGAATACTATTTCTCCTGGTTCGAGCAGTGGACGTTGCTCCACTAAAATGAACTCCATATTTACCTAACTTGGCCGGCTGGAGCCTTTGTTAAGGACGCGAATGATACGACACCGCATGTCACCGTTTTCCTAAGTTTCTGGTTTTGCTCAGAAGTTTCCTTCATTCTCATATGCTTTGGAACTACAATCCTTGAAAAGGTTACTCATTTTTATAATAAAGCCATATCACAACACCTCTACAGTTGGTACTTTTCGAGATTTTGTAAAGAGAAAATTGTGAAACGCTGAAGTGCGGTGACGTGTCTTGGTAAAGTCAGTCAAGTCTTGAAAACAACGTCCAACCCTCGAACCAGCCTAAATAGTATTTCTTGAATAAACCATAGAGCATATTCTTAATGTCCCTGTGGTTTCCTATGGCATTCTGTAATAGCCCTGTACTTCACTGTGCATGTACGGCTGGCTGCACATGGCTAACACGGAGGAATTCTATTCTATACGTTCTCAACTGACCTTGCGAATGATAAGACGAGGGAGGGCCATTCCAGTTATGCTGCAGACAAGCTTGACAGTACTTCCGTAGTGGATGTAGCCGTCACGGACTGAAAATTTTTCCGATTCCGATTCATTGTCATCCACTAAAAACAAAAATATAGTATCATTAGGGCACAATTTTCTTTTTTCTCTTTTAAGGAGGGTGGAGGGTTGTTATTTTGGAGGAATGATTTGTCTTACAGAGGTGAATGGTGAACGCTCCCCACTGCGTTGAGCTGGCGTGGAAGGTGCCGTTCTCGACGTGGAGGTAACGTGTGCTCACGGTCTGCGAGCGGAGGCGGTTGAACAAGGCAACTTTCGTTCCACTTGCGATGCATACTAACGCCATAAACACAAATCCCTTGATTGGCAACCAATTTCGGAGAAATATGTAAATTATGCAAGATTTTTTCGCTTACAATCTGCGTTTTTGAGTGACTGCTTCTTTTTCGATGGCTTGGAAATGACTTTGATCCGTTTGCTGTGGAAGAGCCCGACGTCCTGCCCGTTTCCATAGAACATTTTGACGGAGAGCATAAAGTGCTTCCGCTTGTCCGAGTCGGATATGTATAAAGTTTTGGCTGCACAATATTGCTACAGAAGAGAAAGACATTCAATACTACGCTTTTTCTCAGATTGCCCTGGTGATTAAATGGACAAAACGTATACCTTGCCGTTGAGGTCCAACTGCTGCATGTCTTGGTCCGAGTTTCCAATGCCAATGAAGGCACACAGCTGGGAGCCCTGCTCCGTCTCTCCCTCCTTCATGAGTTGATCCCGCTTTCGGCGCCAGCCGTCCCCATACAGATAAATACAAGGCGGCGGGCAAAAGAACCGTTTCTCGTTTCCGTATGACTTTTGCGCCACCTTGGCGTGCTGCACGACCAGCACCATGTCTCCTCGATCCCGAAGATACCTCTTCATCGCGTCTCTAGTCAGCCTCTGCTCTTTTCCCCGGTACAGAACACTTCCGCTGTTGAGGTAGCTGAACCGCTCGAACGGCACTGGAGGAGATGGCGTCGGGAGGGGACTTGGTGGGGTATGCACAGGATGCGGCATCAGGGCGCCATGAGTGAGGCCAAAATGTGGTGGTAGCCCTGTCGGCGAGCTGGACATATGGGGAAGGTGGCCATGGCCATGGAGGAGAGTTCCCTCTGGCCCTCCATTCATCTTCTCGGGCGGGGTGAGCGAGCCCGGAACAAAACTGCTCGTGTGTGGGTGATCTAAAAACGAAATGAATTGTCATTCTTCAGTCTCACGACGTGGATTTTCTTTGAATCATAAAAACCCTTCCCAGTAGGGAGCCACTGTATAATTTCATATTTTGACCGGGCTTTTATTTCTATAAAAAGGAGCCAAGCTACATTTTTTTCTCTTTTTTATTTTCTTGTGACTGAGCACATTAGAGAGAGAGAGAGAGAGAGAAGTGATCATGACTCGACGAAGAGAGAGAGAGAGAGAGAGACTCGGGAAAAAAGTATATATTTTTTAGGGAAGGAAAAAGCGAACAAGAGAGACGGAGAAAACACCTGTGAAGTTCCCACGAACTAGCCTGGCAAAGAAAAAAAGAATTCATCACACTCTCTCACATCCCATCTCTCTCTCTCTCTTTCGCCAGAAAAAATATATATAAAATGGATAAAGGCTACAATATATTTATATATATACCTATCTCTATCTATTCCATACATTCAGACACAAATATATATTAGATTACATATATAATTCTTCATACAAATCATTATAGTATTCTTCAAACAATTCTCTTTGTACTTGACTCCTACATAGCAATACAATCCTTTCATATTGGAAGCGGGGCAAGGTAGGATAAAAATTATTGCGAAAAAAAAAATTTATCCAGAGCGTCCATCAATATAAAATGAACGTTCATGACTTTACGGCATTGATTTTTTTTTTACTTCTAACTGAGAAGGTGGGTGGCCGCAAAAATATATAATAATACGAAATAGAATACTCTGAAACAGTGTCACTCGTGAAGTTTTATCCTTGGGAAGAGAAGTGATAAAATTACGTGTCACACCGCAAACAACAATCGACGACTCATCACTTGGCCAACAAGAATTCTAGGCGACAAATGACACCAATCTATACTACCTTGCTTGCATACCTTTTGTGCAACATAAAATAAAAATTGTTTTTGTGGCGTATGCAGCCAATACAAAAAATAAAAATAAAAATAAAGAAAAACATGTACAATGTACGTGTTTTGCTTTGCAGGGTAGCCGATTGTACAACAAAAAATCATGATTGTTTCCAAAGATAGCTTGGGAATGAGAGCAAAATGAGATAAAACTTTTGCTTTTGTTTTTTAAACTGATCAAAGCTATCAGTTAATAATAATGAAAAATGACATAATTTTTTTCTTCTATTGTCGATTGCGTAGCATTAATTAATACAAATTTAATTACGTAATAGATTTTATAGAGCAAAACGAGTACCAATTTTAATTACAAATTGGCAAATAAAGATAGATTAAGTAAGAGAGAGGGAGCCTGTTTCAAGGACGAAAATAGGTGAGAGGAATGTGTGGGGGGTAATCTGAGACAAATGCAGGAGAAAATATCATCCTTTTTTTTGTATTTTTTGACTCATCGCAAGAGTCGACACGATTTTTAACTATTTTTTCCCCTTCGCTCATCTTCTCTCTCAGAGTTTTAGCGTCAGCTGAAAAAGTTCCCACCATTCGTGGAGGTTTTTTCTACTCCTTCCCTCCATCACTACCATCCTCTCCTCCAGAAAAAAACGTTCTATATTTTTTGGAGGAAAAGGAGAGAAAGGACGAAAAAAAATGTCGACATCGTCGAAAAATACGGATGGCTTTGACTTGCAACTTGCTTTTTTCTATTTTATTACTTGGCCAAGTGATATTTTTACGGGTTTTCATTGCTAATGGCAACGGCAATCAAGTGGTCACCGTTTCTTATATACTTTTTTGGTCTTGCAATAAAAATATTATTTGTTTCTTTACCTGTGGACGATGATGGGAGGGAATATGGAGGAAAATGATATGGCTCGAGGATAGGTCGATAGGCGTCGAGAAACGCTGAAAACGGCCGGGGAGGAGAGTTATCCGAGGAGGATTTTGGAAGTTTTGGGGAGGAAGAGAGGTTTACAGGGAGAGAGTCATGATGGGGAGTTGTTGGAGGATGAACTGAAAATGGAAAGGGGAAGGGGGGAGGATGGGGAAGAAATGGGGACGACGTCCCGGCAGATGAGGAAGACGAGGAGGAGGACGATGAGGAAGTATTTGTAAAGGCAGGGGTGACGAGGGAGTGGTGATATGAGGAATAGTATGGATAAGCAACAGAGCTTCCGACGTGGGACGATGAGGACGACGTGTAGAAAGATGGAGGAGGTGGAGGAGACGAAGCAGAGGTATATGATATTTGCAGTGTTTAGCGTGCTTGGACTAGGGCAAGTCATAAAGTTCATAGTGGACAAAACAAAAATACAGGAGGATGAGGAGGAGGGAGTGGAGGAGGCCAAAGTCACGGTTATTCAAAAGAATTTATTTGTGGGAGGGTCGGATTTTATTTCACTTTTTTCATTTCCAATTCAAAACACTTTCTTTTTTTTTAATTCTGCACTTCACGTCACCAACCACCAAAATACAAAGACGACGCGGGTTGTTTCAAGAGTTCACTCTATCTAAAATATGTGCTCACACAAAATGCAATACATTTTTTTTGTATTTTTGCATGAAAATTTGTGTTGTGGTCGCAAGATAATTTCTTTTTTTGTATTTACGTTTTGAAATCCTTTTGAAAAATGGACTCAGGTAAACAAAATTGGCGTTTTCCGTATCATGAAAATCATGAAACTGAGAGGTTGCAACTGTTATTTTGTTTCCTATGTTTTTTCTTCACTCACCACTGCACAACTCAACACAAAAATTTGTTACTCTGTTCCACCCGGGTAGTCTGTGTGCCGTGCCCAGACTGAGTTGCGGGTAGTTGGACACATGCTTTAATACTGTTGCTTTTTTCCTCTCGCTTTCTAAGGGAACCCCCTACCATCCACGCAAATAAGAATACAAATTTTTCCTATTCCCTTTCTCTCTCTCTCTCACTGATGTACCTATTTCAGATGGGTAAACTGGAACAAAACTCTTCATGACAATATATTTCTTTCCTGCTCTGACTCAATTCCAAACTCATTTCCTGTCTTTAAATCCTGTCCAGGTGAATCTCTTTAACAAAAATAATCGATACATTTCCAATTTGAAAAAAAAAAAAAATAAAATAAATGCCATATTTTTTTATGCTTCGATCGGCCATTTTTTTGCAGCCATTTTTGAGAATAGAAAAGAGCGTCTTTGTCTCTTTTTTCTGACTTTTTCTTTGCTTGGCGCATGCCGGGAAGGAGGAGAACAATACATCTTGAAACAAGTTGCACAACCCATTGTCCTCCAATAGCTTGCAGCAACTTGGACAAATTTGTTATTTCAAATTTCCTTTTTAAGCTTGGCAATCAACAACTCGTTTTTGATTTTTTTTTTGTTTATTTTTTTGCAAGAGATTGAAAAACCGGCTGTTATTGACCAACAAAAAAGTCCACACCTGACACGTTCATCAAACAATCAAAAAGAGCATCGCTGTTTTATTTGTATGAAAAAAAAGTTTAAATTGAATTTGTATCGTTGTTTTTTTGCGAGGTGTTTGGAAGAATGAATCACTGAAGGAAATATACATATTTTTTGTTTGAAAAATGAATGGGAACATGATCCCGTCAGCTGCAACCACTTGAGCTGCATCATCATCGAGAAACTTTTTTTGTGTTTAAAAAAGGGCATATTTTGTGGAGGGTCTTCGAATGAGTTGGGGAATGGAATGAATGGAACAACTGACGATGACAAAGCAAAAGCCGGATTATCTTTTTTTTGTTTGAGAGAGTGAGGGACTTGCAGAGAGTTCATTCATAGAGACCATATTAGAGCTGTCAACGTAGAAAAAGGAGTGAATCAAAAATGCATTTTAGAACAAAGTATATGTATGAAATGATCATGTATCGCGATATAGCATCAAAATCAAACAAAAATTATTAAAACTTTGCTTAAAATAGCGAAAAACATGAAGGTCAAGCGTGAAATTGTTAAGTTACGATTTATAACGTCTTTGCAAAAGATTCTAACATTGAAATCTGAATTTCATAGTGAAGTCCTGTTTATTATAAAGTAGCCGGCCCATTCCGGTGTGACAGACTATCATAGTTTTTACATAACCATGTTTTATATATTTCAAGCAAGGACCCCTTGAACGAGAGCTTTACGACCGTGATTGGCATCATCATCACTCCTACAACCCCAAAATAATTGATAAATAGCAATATAATTGCTTCAGAACTGTTTAAAGTTTCAAAACACTCTCCAGATTTTCTGTCCTACAACGCATTGTCCATTCACATAAGAATCCTTTTTTCCCGGGGCAGTCTGATACTCATTTGCTCACTTTCTGATATTGATCCAACATTTTGCCGTCGTCAAGCCAAAATAAAGTAAAAAACACGCTCATTTTCTTGACTTTTTTTTTCCTTTCGTTTTTTCTTCAAAAAACATTTTTCCCTCCAATTTAAAACAAGTTAGCCATTTTATATATATTTTTTTACTCCTTCAAGCAACATTTTCTTTCCTTCTTTAGCGTAGCCATGGCCACCGTTGTCATTAGCAAGTACATCTCAATTTTCCTCCAAAGACGGAGGAAAATGTTCCTCCTTATTTTTTTTGGTAGGGAGCCAGAGCCAAAACCCAAGAAGAAGAAAAAAAGCGAAAAGAGAAAAGAAGTGTTTACAGTGCTCTTAATTATCAAAAACACCTGGACTTGGAGTCTATTTTTCCCACAGTTTTTCCCCCTGGTTTTCCCTCTTTTTTCAGGAAGGGAAGCTGGATTTTCTCCGAGAAAACGAAGCTTTTCTCTTTTCTCTCCAAGAGAGAATATCTTTCTCTTTTCTCTTTTTTTTTTGGTTGCTAAGCAACGGGAAAATTGGTCAGATCATCTTTCTTAATTAACAACTTCTCAGGTGAAAAATATTACATCTATGTTTATCCTTTGTTTTGTTTTAATTAATTTATGAAGGCCCTGAAGACGGGTTGCTAAAAAATAATTATCTGCGAGGCCCTGGAGATGTGAAAACAGAAGAAACAGGTGCTTACCAAGATTGTGGAGAATAGTGCCAATGGGCTGAAGCGTGTGGTGCTGCTGCTGTTTGTATTGCTGACGCCTATCGTGGGGATCCAAAGGATGACGGCTCGTGGGCGACGACAAGTCGACAGGATTTCCGGGAACCAGACCGCTACCACTCCCGTGAACTGAGACGGGGACAGCAACTGGCCCTCCCGGCGGACCGTAGTCTACATGGCCGTTGAGAGAAAGCTGAGGAGGCGGAGGTTGGGAGGAATGAGAACTGTGCTGGTCTTGAGGAGGAGGACATGGCGTTGTTGGACTTAGTTCGGAGGAACCACCACTGTTGTTGTGTGAATGATCAGAGGGCTGGAGCATGTCAGACTGGAGAGAGAGAGAGAAAATAAATACCCGCCATAAATTTTAAAACTTAAACCGCGACAAAAAGAAAAACGCCATAAATTTAGGATATTTTTCATAAAATGATTTATTTTTGACATGTTTTTTCCCCTATGATTCATGACGGCCTACTTCCTGAGTTGTTGAGACACAAACATTCTCCTCTCAAAACCATGAAAACACATATAAAAAGGCCCCGGCCTATTTCAAAAAGTATACGGTCGCTTCCATTTCTACTTTATACTAAATACCGGGCTTATACATTTGTTACATGCAGGTAAATCCTTACATTTTGTGCAATGATAATAATATTGAGGCCTTTAAGGAAGCATTTAAGAAAAATATATTGACTTGCGGAAGGGGAAGCCAGTGTTTTTTTAAAGCCCCTCAGCATTTTATTATTATTATTATTTACTCCTCTTCATGTTACATGCGACAAAAATCTAAAATAAAACACTCGTCTTGATTTTCTTATCTATTAATTGTATTAGCAACATCCTTCCTTTGTCTTGGTTTAGCAGAAGAAAAAAAATTGTTACACAACATTTTTCTTCAAGACTTTTTTTTATATTTTTCTTTCAAATTTCCTGCAAACTTCCTTCCTCGTAAAAAAATGAAAATGCTCAAGTATTTTGCGTTTTGTGGGTCATCACCCACCACGCTAGGTAATTAGCGCTTTTTACCTGTGACAGGTGATAATATTGGCTCACCGACGTGGGCACGCTCTGAGCCGCCGAGTCATTGTGATTTGTGAACTGAGTGAGCTGATGGTGGTGGTGGTGGTCCCCGAGCGGCGTTGTGTCCCAGTTGTCCGCCGGAGTCGCAGTATTCGGAGCCGTAGGCTCGCTCCCTTCGTATGACCCGCTCAGAGCGAAATGGTATTGACCCTGTATGCATAAAAAAATATACCAAAATATATTTTTTTTAAAGTTGTACAAGGTAGCTTATAAACACTTTTCTTCTTCAGAAAAGTCATAACATGGGTGGTCAGCATATTAACACCGGTGGCCAGAGAAGAATGACCACTGCAAAAAAAAAAATCATTCTTGTGGTTCGTGATCCACATGAATAGCTCGAGAATGACTTGGAAATATTTTTGAATTTTTAGGTAAGAATTTAGCGTGTGTGGCCAATTGTTGAATGGATTATAACATTTTCGTGTGGGAAATCATTCCGGCCAAAGAAGATCATAAGTGAATTGACTGTCAATGAGGCATTTTCCTTTTGTATGAAATGTATATAAACGCCTTGTTTGAATGCTCAAGTGGGCATGATATTGCACCTCTCTTATTTTCAGGTTGATTGAAAGCGCGAAAATATACGGAATAAGAAGGATTTTCATGTAGAGCTAGGCAGTCAAACAAGTAGGCTGATTACAGGTAAGAATAAAAAACAGTCAAGTGGTTAAGATTGAGAAATGAGAGGTTGAAATAGGTTGAATTTAATGGCATCATATCCGCTCTCTTCTCTCTGCCTTCAAGATATATCGTTTTTCAAGGGATTTTCACCGTGGGAAAGGAAGATGCTTCCTTACAAAAAAAAAACAACCAACGAACGAGTTGCAATCATTATCACACTCTTGATGTGTGTGTGTGTTGGAGACTCGTACAATTCTTAAACTTGTTTTAATGATACACGCTTATTTCTTCTTTTTTTATTTTTTAAAAGGAATAAAAAGACGGAACGAGACATGAACAGCTAAATGGGGGGAAAAGTGAGTAGTTCTTTTTTTGGTTAATATTCCACCCACGCATGCTGAGAAGTAACAACAAAAATAAGAGAAAAAAAAGCAAACCTGATGGGGAGGAATATAAAAAGAAATAAAAAAGATAAATAAAATATAAACAAAAAGATATAATAAAAAAGGAGTTTGATTGAGTTTTAAAATGTATGTCATTTTTAAATGTTTGATGTAAAATACGTATAAAAATGTATCTGGCTGGGTTTTCTTTTATTTTATGAGGTAATGTGTTTTATAGAGCGAATAAATTTGCGAGGAAATTTGTTGCTTTGATAAGAAACAATCGGTAGCACTTTGCATATCAACAAGTAAACTTTAAGGCCAAAATTAAACACAAAATTCCTTTCTTAGCAATGATATGAGTTAAGAAATTTGTATGAAATTTGTATTTTTGTTTCAAGTTACCCATGGTGAAGCTGCTCGTTCCGTCGGGTCCATGACGACGGGCATGCTGCTGCTGAGATCAACAAAGTCCAGAGCCAGCCTTCCAACTTTACTTGAGTTTTCTTTTTTCATACACAAAAAACAGAAACGAAAGAAAAAGGCAAAAAAAAATTGTTAGCACTAATATTTTTTTCCATTCCCTCCAAAATTTGTACTCCCTCCAATCCCTCCAAATAAAACAATATATATCAGAGCCTAGACCCTCTAGAACACACCTGAGATCATTTGAATGAAACAATAAAAAGCTCAGAAGACTATTTAAATAATTAATTTTTCCAATCACGGCCTAATTTGCCAGGTTTTTTTCGTCACTGTCACTTGTCACATTAAACTTAATTGAATTTCCATTGCTGACACGTGTCACATCACCAAATAAACTAACTTGTCACTGTTGTCACCTATCCCAAAAGAATGTTTATTTTCAGGATTTTTACACAAAACGAAAGTCACACTCATGCAGATAAGCCTCTTTTGCCCTGCTGCAGTGGTTTTTTCTTAATTGATAAGCTTTGGCGCAGTCGTCAATCGAGTGTCCATTTGCGATCAGACTTGGCAGCGGACTGACTGAGAGAAAAAAAGGATTTTTCTTTTGAGACAAGTTGCGAGGTGGTTATTTCATGATGACGACGACCACCGATTTAAAAAAAAAAGTTGACTGCCAGGCTTTGAAGTGAACGTTTTTTGAATAAAGAGTGTGAGGGAGTGTGTTTTCCACACGTGACGGGATGCCTCATCATATAAGAAAATGCTTAACTTGGTTCATTGCATGATACTCACAATCAAAAGAGCAAAAAAAGAAGTGACGGTGAGGGAATTAGAGTTAGACAAACACACGAACAAGAGCATAATAATATAAAAGGGTGAACAGGTATGATTACTACAGGTGCACACAGGAAACAGCTTCTTCTTTTTTTAATTTTATTGTGTACAGAGCAGAGGTCCATGGTCCACCGTCTGTCCCCCAACCGGCCGCCAAAAAAAATATAGATATATATCAATTCCACAGCGCTTCAATAATCTTGATCATGTATCAAAATGCCTTTCAAAGAAGCTTCTCTTTCCTTTTAGTTTTCATACTTAAATGTATATAAACTAGCTATATTTACATGCTGACCGTATTTTCTCCAGTTAAAGCTGAGTCTCAATATAATACTCGGCCGGAAAGTATAGGCTAACAAGGCATACGAAAATAACTTTTCTGTTGTGCAACCTGTCTCTATTTAAAATCCGGGCTATAATTAAAACAAACGCGGCATGTACTTTATTAACCGGGCTTTCATTCGAACATTTACGCCATTTCTTCTTTCCATTTTTATTGGCAGGGTTATGTTTCGGGCAAGTACGACATTTATTTTATTTCCTATACGGCTACTTTGCCAGTTCAGCTTATAGACTAATTTTTTTTGCTAGTTTTATATTAACGCTATTACGTTTTCATTCCTGAATAGAGTAATACTCTAACACAGGATGGGACACGTAGAATATTATATTATTCAAGTCAAGCAAAAGAAAAAAATTATGCAAGCATCAACAATCAAGCTCCAAACAATTCGCTACTCATCCAATTTTATTTTTCGCTTTAAAAAAACAAAACTTTTTCTTTCTATCTCCTCACCGCAAAAAAAATCATGTAAAATGTGTTTCATATGAAAATATACATTGTTTTTTTTATATGCTGGACATCTTGACTGGAATAGTAATTTTATTTTTCCTCCTCCCCCTCTAAACAACAACTAAAAAAGAAACACGACAAAAGAAAATTGTGTAGTGTACAAAATGTCTGTGCTCATCTATCTTGTTTGAAACCACAACAGTGTTTTTATTCTTATCTTATGAATATGTTTTCTACGCTCTTTTTTTGTGTGTGAGGGCGAAAATTACTACCAGCCATGGTCAAAGTCAAGGGTGAGACCAGCTCATCCCGGCGTTCCCACAACCAATTTTCACTACCTGTTCACGTCTCTTCTCGCCTCCTGCAAAATATATGGAACCAAGTAGCAGCAGCAGCAACAACCTGTTCAGTTCCGGTGGCGGTTCATAATTATGACGCGCTTAAAAAAAAAAAAAAATATGACCTGGTTCTCCAGAGATTTGTTGCATGTCTTTTTAAAAACAAAAACAAGACTGGACGTGTGTGTGTATGTGTTGTAGGGTCATTGTCATCATAAGACAGACATTCTAAGTTTTTTTTTGGGGTACTCAAGCATGACACGAGAGAGTAAGCGTGCCAACTCGAGTGTGACACCAGGCCAGAATAAAAAGGCCGGCTGGTTTCACAGGGTCATCGTAGAAAATTCCTTGACGCTACGAAAAATAATAGCAAAAATCCTCGTAATCACCAACTTTCCCAGGCTTTTTAAAAGAAAAATATTTGTATAATACTCTTCCGCCTTATCAACATGCTTATCAAAAATTTTAGATTTTTTTGGGGGCGTTCAACCTCCATATGCATATTTAGTTTTGACCATTTTCTTGTTTTTTTTTCTTTCGTTGATTAACTTACGTCAACGCTAATTAAACTTTGTCACTTTAGCCAGTTAAAAAAACGGTAGAGGAATCCGTATGTGGTCCTCCTGTGTGAACCGGTAGTGCACTCATTGAAACAATTCGCCAACAAATTTGTCACCAAATTTCCCATCGAATCAAAAAAACTGTACATTTTTTGTGGCTTTTTTTTCCTGACCGTGACCGTGTTCAAAGCTTTCAAATTTCTTGCGTAGAATAACCTTTAATTCATGAAAATGAAGAAAAAAAATTGTATTTAACGAACAGGGCTCAGCCAGAAAGCTACCGTTAAAAAAAGCTCAAATTTCTTTTAAATCCTCTTCAGACTTGATTGAACTTTGGAAGTAAAACGGTATCCCAGGACGAAAAAAAAGACAATGAAAAATTGGTTCCGCTTAATTTACAACCATCTTCATTTCAATTGTCTTCACCTTTTTTTCAATATCAAAATATAAAAAACGAAAGAAACAACCGTGTCCACATGCAATAAATTTGTGAACAATGGACCTGCACAATTCTTTCCCTTTAAATACACAAGTAATACGAAATCTCAAAAGAAAATAACAATTTTCCAAAAAGAAAAAAGGTTGCTGCACTTGTTTAAAAAACGGATTGTTTAAAAAAATAGGAGGAGATTTTCATGTCCAGCCCCATGCAAAAAAAATCCTTTGCAGATTTTTTTTCATAAAATATCACGCACAAATAACAAATCTTTCAAAAGCCATACTATACAAAGAAGCAAAGCAAATCAGCGTTTGTGATTGGTCCGCGGAGCAACCCAAGCAGGCAGGTATTTCAGCGTCCAACCTTCTTTCTGTTTTTTCTTTACCTGGCGCTTCATCGTCTTTCAAGAAAGGAAATAAAAAAACCTACCAAAAACCTTTCAGAGGATGTTCAACTCTTCTTTTAAAAAATATGCCGGGTAAAATCGGAAACTTCCATAAAAAAAACTGTCATTTTCGCATTTTTTTCNCTTTCAAGAAAGGAAATAAAAAAACCTACCAAAAACCTTTCAGAGGATGTTCAACTCTTCTTTTAAAAAATATGCCGGGTAAAATCGGAAACTTCCATAAAAAAACTGTCATTTTCGCATTTTTTTCCAAGAAAAATCTGGCACAGTTTTTTTTATTCCCATTCTAATAAAAAAAACATTTTACTAATCAAGAAGTGCATCAGATGCAACTTTCATTGAAAAACATAAACCGCATCAGATGCAAGGGAGAAAAAAAAACCTGGGAAATATTGAATGCCGAGTCCCACACCAAAAGACCAATATTGTTACCCGTAATTTCTCTCTCTCACCTGTAAACATAACATTATTTATGCAGTGAGAAAAATATATGAAAAAAGAATACAAAAAAAAACCAAGGTGGTTCGGGCACGTGCCATATTCCCACATATTTGCTTGGAATCCCGATAGAGAAAAAAAAACAACAAGTAAAAATTCCTGACCTTTCTTTTGAAAAGAGAAACATGAGGTTACTAGGATTTCCGGAGAGAGAAAGTGATATTCCAGCCAGAGAGTATAGTGCAGGGTGACCACAGTTGTTGTGAAATGTACAGGGTGTCCGCCCTTGTCATGACACACATTTTTATTCATATAAAAATAAATAAACTGTCGTTGTCTGATGACAATCGCTGAGCTCTAAGTTTTATTAAAAATGATGGGGTAATCAGAGCAGGTATTAGGTAAAAAATAATAATAAATTGCTAGGTTAGCTAAGAGATTATTGCAGAACCAAGCCAAGTATTATCAGGAGACGTTTTATCATTATCAGGCTCAAGATTATGAAGGCACATTTTGAAGGGAAGGTGGATCAAACACACATAGCAACACATACGCATGAGAACATTTTTTTTCTTCAAAAGTTATTCGATGAAACAAAAACAATGGATTTCTGTTGTACCTTACGTTTTGCAAAAAAAAGTAGTTTTAATGAGAATGAGCATTCTAAAAGTCTCAAGTCTTAGACGAATGAATGAGTGAAATTATCTACGAAAAAACCCGGGTTGCTGTTGACACTTGGCATAATATTTGCCCAATTTATATTTTTTTTGGAGGAGACAGCTTGGAATAATACAAACCTATATGGATATGTCCTAAAGAAACAAAAAATGAGCAACCCCTCATGAGCCATACATCACCAACTACACTCTTAACGTTTTATCCACATACCGTAAATCCTTTAAAGATTGCCGAGGTCCAGAGGAAATTTCAAATTTTTCTGCGCCTCTAAAAGAACGCGGGGTCTCTAATTATCACCGTGTTTCTAAATATCGCCGGGGGTCGAGACCGTAATTTCATATTTTTCGCCGAGGGTGTTCTTTAGAGTATTTACGGTATAATATTTTATTATGGATTTTTATTATTGTTCTTAAAACTATATACGTTTCCAAAAGGTACACACTTGATTTCATTATTATTTTTATTGACTCATTGCGTTACATCACAAAGCAAAGTAAGAGACGAAGAAGGTAGCTTGTGTCTTACCCTTGTTTCCCCACAAAAATGTATATACAACAACAATGTCTCATTATCAATTGTTTTTATTTTTATGGCTCACAACTCGCCATTTTTCATTCTCTCCTACAATTATCCTCTAAAGAAACACAGACAAGATAATGCATTTTCAATTGTCTCTGATTCATATCGATAGAACGTTGCAAAATCTAGTTTTAGTTTTTAATAAATATTGACTACCATTTTTATTATCGTTAAAATAAACCCTTTCCCCTCACTACGCATGTAATTTCTTATAAAATGTACGTAAAAAAATCTTTCTTCGAAGAAGAACAGGCTTTTTAAAATAATAAAAAAATTAAAGCGTCTGCATGTCATTTGCGTCTTGTACGGGGCAACGTGGAACAATCCCCTCAAACATTTACGCCCGTTTCGATGACGTAAAATGCCCATTCATTCCGCTTTTTCTACTCAAAAATATAGTTCAAATTTAGCTAATTATTTTGATATTAATTACACTCTATATTCATGTCTTAATTGGTTTGTTACATAATGGCGCTGACACAAATTCCATTCTCCTTGACAATTCTAATTACCTATCTCAATTGCTCATCCCTTCGATTAATTGATTATTGATGTCACTTGCCTTATCAGCGACAGATTTATATTTTTTATGCTATTTTTTCAAGGTGTACAACACTGTTAAATAACCTCTTACGTTGTACGAAATGATCCTTTTGCTTTATTCCTATTATAAAAGAGCAGAGCAGTGGCAGCGAGCGATATGAATTGTATTTTTATATATTTTTTCCCATGAAGTCAGGTAAAATTATCGACGGAAAAAACAAGAGTAAAAAAAGCAAAGCAGGCGAGTTTGTTAGAAGCTCTTCTTCGTTTTTTTTATTTTGAAAAATAAGACGACGACGTGGACGTTCGTGGGAATCGCAACGAGCTACCTACCCGTGAGAAAAAAAACAATGAAACGCGATAAAAAAATTGTCTTATGCAGTCGTTTTAACTTGAAGTATTTTCTTGAAGATATTTCGAGTCGTTTTGGTTACGTACGAAATGCAGGCGTTTAAAATGCAATTTTTGTTAGCCCAAAGCCAGGATTTTAAAGTTTAAAGACCAGGCTATTGTGCAAAAACATAAAGAAAGAAACTTACAAGTAATCACCGGGAGTTGTCCCAGCGTAATGACATATTTTCATACGCTTTCAGGAACTTCATAGAAATGCGCTAACCATTATTTGGCAAAAAATGTTTTACTGAATGGAGAGGAGCCGGGTGTGTCGAAAAAATGTCGCGTTAATGCCGCATAAGATACGTACGTAGCTGCTAGCCACTAAATTTACCTAATGCAAATGCGAATGAATAAATGAGATAGTAAAAACACGGGTAACATTTCATTGAAGCAGATATTTCATTGGAACAGATTAGCTAATCATTCTTTTGGCGGAATCTCAGCTATATGCAACCAAAAAAGCGAAACTGTATTTCGGGATATGCAAATCATGACGGGACAATCCCCAGCATTTACTTGTAAGCGTAACTCTTCGAATGAATATTATTTTTGGCTGGTTTATTTCATAGTTTTCTTGCCAAAAAGAACTTAAACTGGGTAACAATGTTAAAAATAGTATACAAGATATTATTTTTCGTTTTTATGTATTGACTATAACATTCCTGAAAATTTTAAAATGAGTATTATGAAAACAAAAAACATAGTTTTTCATAGGTCTTGATTTAAATGCAAAAGATTGCTATGTACAAAGTAAAACTACACAAGAGTAACAAATATTTAACAGACATTTTTCTAACTAACTACGCCATTAAGTATTAATTATGTTTTTAAAAATTTGTGTGGACGTTAAAGATGTGCACCTTGATTTTTTTACCATTTTGAGTTATTTTTTTTCTATATTGGCCGCTTCTTTTCTTATTGTATTTAGCTAAAAATAATCAACTAAAAAGACGATTGTATTTGTTTTCCAGGTACAAAATAAGTATGCTCTACCTATGCAAATTCCTCCATGGGCGAAATTGGAGGTCATTTATATTTAGAAGGTTTTTGTTGCGCATTTTATCGTTGTTTTGTTTGATATTTTATATAAATGAACCAAAGAAATATTTGGAGGAGTCGAAGATTTGTAAAAAATCAAGCTGCAAGTGAGACCTCCCATTAAAATTATTTTGTTTTAAACTTAGCAAGCGTGACTAGCGGGAGAATTGTGAGGGGAACGAACGAATGACGGTGGGTGTTACGAGTCGAGAAGAATGCCAACTTGGCAGTATGGCGACTGGCGAGGGCGTGACTCGTGGGGAGCTTCCCCTGTTTTCATATCGGGAACGAATGTCGTCCACTTGACGTACGAGGACGATGGCGCCGGAGGAGCTGCTACAGCAGCAGGAGGGGTCTGCGGAGGAGGTCGAGAGAAGATTGGACTCAGACTTGATGTATTTGTGGGGGAGGATTGAGTGAGAACGTCGGGGGGAAGGTGGGAATGACTAGGTGAGATTGTCGACTCGGTGGAGGAGTGAATGGAGGGATCAGGCGAATCTAAAAGAACCGCCGAGCCGTTTGGTTGAACACCAACTTTTTTGTAAGCCGTAGGGGATGAGCATCGGTCTGGTGGAAGCGAGCTAAAATCAGCGAGACGAATGTCGGAGGAGTCCGAGTCATCGAGGTGCTGAAGATGGTGGGGTGACGACGACGCGAGGACTCCACAGCCACTACTCGAGCCGCCGGTGAGAACGATTCCTCCACCATTTGATGTTGAAATCGAGGTGGTGTACTCGATACGGCCCAGGAGGGGATTAGAGGGTGAGGGACAGTATGGCTTCTCAATCAAAGAGTCTTCGGCCTGAAAAATAAGACATTTTTAAAACTTAAAAACAGACTGAATCACACAAATTTTTATATACAAGAAATTGCGATAGAAAGTAGGAGGGCGAGCAAATTTGCTGTGATTCACGTGTATTTACAGAAAATAACAAATTTATACAAACTTGGAAACGCAAGAAATCAAGAAGACGCAAGAATAACTACGATTTTTTATTGAGATTCGTCGGCTAATTTAAATTTATTTACTTTTATTGCTTTTTGGCACAAAAAATAAGTATAAAATTAATGAGACAAAAAAATATAATACTTTTTCCCAAAACGGAAGCACCCGGAAAATTAAAACTTGTGCTTGCTGCCTTATCTGTAGTTGATATGCTGCCTGAGACTATTATAATAATATTGGTAACGGTTTTTGCAAGAAAATAATAATACTTTATTTTTAGTCAGCTACAAAGTTGTTTGAGGCAGTTCTAGACCCGGGTCATCCTTCTCCAGACTGAAAAACTGGTTATCGAAGGCTCCCCTCACTGCGGTCTCAATATGCTGGGAGAATTGACGGGCACCACGTGAATCACAGTAATTTTTACAAAAATTTCGAACGAGTGTATGAAAGAGTATGAAACACAATTCGTTAGGAGACAGAGGGTGGGGGAGGAGTATTATGATTATGACAACTCTCTTCACGACTTACCTCGCCCTGATTGTGGTCGGAGGAAGACAAAAAGTCTTTCGACTCTTCGCAACTCGCCCCGGCCGGTTGGAGGGGATACGCACACATTTCCTTGCCGTTCTCATGACTACGGCTTCTCGGTGGGGGCTTGTGTGTAAAGCCGTTTAGCTGGAATATTTGAAAGTGAAATTGTAAAATTGAAAATTCCTTGATTGCTTTTTACTTACAGGGACATTTAAAATGTGCTCCCTATACACTATTAAGGAAGTTCTGGTTAGGACTGATAGTGTTTTATTGAAAAGAAACCGGATATGGCTATAACACAGTGAAGACCTAAACTAATCCGTATAATAAGGGTCCCATTGGATTCTTCGAAGTCGGTTTTCATGTAAGGCATCACATCAAATCTTGTCTGAGATTGATGGTTTTCGAAAAAAATGAAATCAAACATTTTCATTGCTAAAAGGTTCCTAATACTGTAAAAACAAAGATGCTCGCCACGACCTGACAGTGATTTGAGTGCACAAGACACGACAATGTAGGGAACTTTTTCCGCAGTGGCGAAAATTGTGAAAAGTGTAATGCAGTGTCGTGCCGTTATGAACTCGTGTCCTTGATCAAGTTTCCAGCAGGCCATGTTACGTAAATAGGCACTTCTTTTCTTTACTTTAAAAACCAGCAGTGAGTACTCGAAGTAGCCTAAACAGTATTTCCATAGTAGAGGATACATAGCACATTCTCAATGTCGCTGTAGGTAAACATACAGTCAAACCTGGATATTAAAGGCAGTCCTCTAAAAGAAGCTATCTAATAAAGGTATCGTTTCTGTCGCCCAATCTGTATTGACCACATTTATTTTCCTAACGTAATAAGAGACATGTCGCTCTTGGATGCCTTTTATAAACAGGTTTGACCGAATTTCATACAGGAACGTATTGATCTACCTCAGAGTTGAGACCAGGCGGTAGTTTGATCGCAAGTCCATCCTTCATTCTTCTAAAATAGCTGTACCCCCTGCATAAAAAACAAATGAATTATTAAATTTAGGTTGAAATGAGCTGTTGAGCTGAATTGGCGTAAAATGAGTTCATGTGAGTTACTCACCTGAAGGACAAGTATCCAAAGAATGTGAGCGCCATGAGCGCGACCACAAACAAAATAACCCAAACAATCCATCCGGCCGTGCCGCCGCAGTAGTAATTCCCCGGCGGACTCCAATCCCCGTACAACGTCTCCCTTCCTAATCTCGTCACAGCTCTCACTTGCGCCGTAAAATTTGTACTTGGCTCGCAAGCCTTTGGCAGTTGTTTGCTGTAAACAGGGAGACCCTCATGATATTCCTCGGAGGGATACGGCTCCTCGTCAGTCTCCCCGTTTCGCTTCAGCAAAATCTCAAATTCGCTTATTGGGTTTTGATAGGTCGCAGGAGCGTCCCACTCCAGGAGCATATTTCCATTCAACGCCCACGAAATTCGCGGAAATGAACTAAGATTCGTGGCAGCTACCTCAGTACTGAAATACACGTCGGAAGACTTGACGCCACATTTGTTATTCGTCGTGCACGCGACCACGTACGCTGTGAAGTTCGTGTTGCTCTTCAGTTTGCCTAGGGTTACCTATAAAAAACATGCAAATGTATTTTTTCTACAAATTTCCATAAAATATTCTTCCTCATAAACAAATTTCATCCAGATTTCCTCTCACCTCCCGCGTAAACGACTTAGGCGTACGCCCATGTGAATTGCTCAAATTTAGCTGAACCTTCGTCTCCAATCTTGTCTCCCCGACCCGACCCATACACGACCCTGAATTCCCTCAGCACCCCATTCCATTTAAGCGGCGAGGTGATCCTCAAAACGGCCTCAGACTTCGTTACGTTGACCACACTAACGTCCCTCACTGGTCCTGGAGGCCCTTCTAATGTCCTCGCGTAGATGGAGTCACTCGGTGGGCTCTTAACTTCATTATTAGCGAGTATCAGCACGCTTATCATGTATATAGAAAACGGCTGGAGGTTGACAAGCTTGTAGGTCGTGTGATTGGCTCCTTCAACTGCTGTACTCTTTGACTCGTCGGTACATTTATCTTGGAGGTTATCATCGACTCGGCAATAACTTATCTCAAAGCCCTCAATGTCCCCTGGTCGATAAGCGCAACCTAGGGCCCATGTGATAACAACCTCGCTCTCCGTCGTATCCTCTGCTTTCACCGTTTGGAGCTTGCCAGGCCCTAAAAAATCACAAATTTTCCATCAAAAATTCCCTTAAATTTGGTTAAAATTAGGTTTTTTTCAAAACAAACCTCGACCATGAACCAAGTTACAACTCGCCCAAATCATCCCACTCCCGTGCTTAATCGTATTGGCGCTCACGGCGAACTGGTAGTTGCTATCTACCTTGTCATAAAACATGTGCATCATCTCTGTTTGGTTTGAAACGGGCACACGATCCCACTCCAGTCTTCCCTGGAAAAATAAAATAAACAAAATAAAAAAATCATTTTTCAACAGCCAACGAAACGCAGCCAGCTTGAAAATTTTCAAGAGTCTTCTAGGAAACTTGTTGGAGAGTTTCATTAATATTTTACATGGAAAACTACTGCAGACCTGCCTATCTCTCTGTAAACTTGTGAAAAACGTTTGCCTAAACTGAATTGAGCTTTAAAATTCAATTTTATTTTCTCTTTCATCGACATTTTGCTTCGTGACAAGATAAAATAGCTTTTCTCCAGTTTTTTTTCTCCGAACAAAGTTTCACTGCGTGCCATTTGAACGTAAAAAACTCAAAGAAAAATTTGTGAACTGGGATGGGTTTCCGTGTTTAGCAGGGTAGGGATCATAAACCTAAACATAGGTAACTTTATCCGAGAGAGGAAGATATACAGAATGAAAAATACCACGGATCTATCTCACTCTCGCTCTGGCTTTTCCATCAACACGCAGTCAGTATAACTAGTTATGCGATAGATAAGTAAATTACTTTTCAGATTGTCCCTATAAAATAACCCGTAATCCATGCTATTAATCAATTAGACAAATTTTCTAAAAGTTTCACTGCGTGCCATTTGAACGTAAAAAACTCAAAGAAAAATTTGTGAACTGGGATGGGTTTCCGTGTTTAGCAGGGTAGGGATCATAAACCTAAACATAAGTAACTTTATCCGAGAGAGGAAGATGTACAGAATGAAAAATACCACGGATCTATCTCACTCTCGCTTTTCCATCAACACGCAGTTAGTATAACTAGTTATGCGATAGATAAGTAAATTACTTTTCAGATTGTCCCTATAAAATAACCCGTAATCCATGCTATTAATCAATTAGACAAATTTTCTATGGATTTTTTACCTCGCAGGAGAAAGTTCTAGGGCTGGGACAACGAAATACCGTATAGGATACGATTTCTGACTTGTTTTTCCTCGCAACCGGTATTCGCCAAGAAATATCAAACGAGCCGTTGGTAAAGTCAGTCTTGGCAACAGACTGGGGCTCAGGCGGTACTGCAACCCAGAATAAAACACAATTACAAAATTTATGCAAAGCTTTCTGGAGGGAGGACTGGGAGAAAATATGGACTCACAATTAGCCACACTCGGGACAATGATCTCTGTCGCGTTCCAGCTGGAGCCGACTCGATTCACTGCCGTGACGAAGAAATGATATGAACTCGCGGATCGCAGCTTTTTAAACGTTGCAAACGACTCGGCGAGACTGTCCGGCGTGATGTTGAGCAGAATTCACTTTATTCTCGTAGACGCTAATGCTGTAGTTAAAGTCCGGCCCGTTTTTCTTGTGTTCCGGAATGGAGGCCCAGTAGATGTTCACGTCCCGGAAGTCAGTTGCACCTTGCGAGTCGAAACTCGAGTTGTCCGCGTTTGGCGAAGAATCCGGCGCTAAATTACCAAAAAAATAAGGAGAGAAACCATTAAATTTTAAATTGAATTAATTTAAAATATTAAGGGGGAATTTGTGGCGTCTTACGTCGAGCCTCAGTTGTTATGTTATAAATTCCTGGTTTACTCCAAAACTCGGCGGTATCGTTTGCCGCCTGGGAGCGGATCCTGATTGATATTGAGTAGTTTGTGTTGCCCAGGCCCAGCGTCAGATTCTTTACAATGAATGGTGTCATTTTCAATCGATTTCCGACAGGTATTGTTTTGTTATACTGCAAAAAGGTACGAACAATAATCCTACTCATATTTTCTTGCATCATACATCTCATTACGTAAATTTTGTATATAAATTTGGAAGGTTTCTGTAAAAATGTAAACATAAATTGTTTTCTTACAGAATC